>CAEGAD010012468.1:0-41573 GCA_903067055.1 Poeciliopsis paucimaculata
CCCACCCATGACCGAACACTCTTTCCCTACACGACGCTCTTCCGATCTTTATCTCTCATCACCGAAGGTGTCTCTTGGTCTCTTGGAATTTTTCTTTTTTTATATATGTATCCAAGCTCTGAGGACACAGAAGTGAATATGCACTAGTTCCTTCCTGACACACTCACATGTACATGACTTTACTCATCAGAGGAAGCTGCCATGAGGAAGAGGAGGCTGTGTGTGAAAATGAGCACTCGTGAGGCTGCCGAGACAGCTGTATGTGACATCCAGATCACCGCCAAATCCAAGTACCAGCTTGTTAACTACACCTGTGTGGGGTGAGCTGATAGTCACTGGAAATGAATGAAATCAGTCACTAAATTTTATTGGCTTTATATATCCAGATTTCTTTTTTCTCTATTCTAAGGGTTCTATTATTAAGCTTACTAACTACACAAGCTTCTGCTTCTCATCTTGATGTTTTTCACAGAGAGATAAACAATATGGGATTATGGTATCGCATGGGCGACGTTCCTCGGAGTCAGTCATCTCACCAAACCAGAAGCGCTCCAAAAACCGACGCCCTGTACAGCACAACAAGGTGCCATCATACCGTGTTTTCTAACTTGTTGCTCAACTTTCCTCCTGTGCTTATCCTTCTTTTTTTTCTACACTCTCTGTACTCATGAGTCTTTGTTCCACCTCTCTGTACCATGTGTGCGGCAATGAAGACACAAGCAATTGATCACTACTGGGCAATCTGCCTCTGAGGGTCGTGTCTGGACAACCAGGCGAGGGTGAACCGTAGAGACATTTCTAACTAGACAGGATCCCCTGAAACAACATCAGGAGTTCAACGAGGGCTAAACTCCTGCCATTTGTGTGGGGGGTCGTCCCAGGAGGCAGAGGAAAGGCCGCTCCTCCGACATGGTGCAGACACAGAGGAGGAAGACGTTGCCCAGAGAGTTAGTGACAGCTGCAGAGGAAAGGGAGGAGAGCTCCCGAAATCTCCGTCATGTGGAGTGCGCACGCTTGTGGCTTCCTCCGCCTTGGGCCTCGGAGTGAACAGAGCGAACCTTTGTACTGTTTTCAGATCAAACAGCTGAATTATTTATCCCAGTCAAGAGCAGGGGATTTCCACAGCAAATTGTAAACAAACAATTGATAGACTGCTTTCCGCCGTGGTGTGCCGTTTTGGTGAGAGTGGAGCTTTGGCACGGGCCAGCTGAGGTGTTTGCCAAGTTGGAAGCGAAGTGCGCCGCCATCCTGCGCTGAAGCCGCTTAAAAAGCAGCACCGCGCCGGAGACCGGGAGGCAAATTCGAAAGAGCTGCTGCTCGCATTTGGTTGCTGCTGTGGGATAAGAACAATAAACGGACCGTTTTAAAGCGGGAAACTGAAGCTTTTTCGGTGAATCCGCCGCAATTTGGGAGTCGGATGATCAATAATCTTTGATGTGTCGGAGCTCAGGCCAACGCGCCCTCTTCACGACTTCTTCCTGGTAATCCTAAGCTCTTTTGAAGCCCACTTTCAAGTTGGTGAGGCTCAGAGGTTGGAATAAATTGCACCTCGAAGCGACTCACTCCCACCCCTCCCTCCACCTCCTGATGCCTGCTGAGATCACAGGCTGCCGTTTTTGTATTAACATTAAAATTCATTTCACAGACGGGGAGTCTTCTTTTGAAAGTTTTTCCATCCGTAAAACACTGACACATAAGGACGGGACCATGGACGACTCAAACCGTGGCACCCTGTTTGACTATTTCTGTGTAGTTACATACACTTCAGACAGCTATACACACAACCATAAATAGTTATGCTCCTTCTTTAAAGTCACAGATTAGATATCTTGACACAGTGGTTTATAAGCAGTTCCTCATCTCTCACCATTCCCTCAACTCAGCTGTGCTTTTATACATACTCGCGGAAAGTCTCCACTCTGAGCTCTCTTCGAGCTTTCTGAGGCAACTTTATGGCCTTAGCAGAGCAGTGCCTCTTAAATTTAAGTGCTCTTTACAGTCACTGGAAAAGATGTTTTAAATACAGTCAATAATGTGTAAATTTTTAATGACCCTTCTAATTTTGAAGGCGCGCTGATCCCCCCTCTTCAAGTCTCCCATTGCCTCAGGCAGAAGGAGCCTGTTAGTGTTGTGTACAAACATAAAGCACAAATCTTGCTCCCTCCGTCACAACCCCCAGCAATGTGGAGTAGCTGCATCGTGTTGCATCATTATGGGATGCACAAGGTTGTTTCATCAAGGCAGATGTGTTTCATTGGTACTGTTTCTCTATTGCTGGGGAAGAAGAGCGGTAAACAGACGATCGAAATTCCGTCGTCAATAGTGTTAATTTTCGATCGTTTCGGCTTGCCATCATGATTTATTTTGCAGACGCCTGAAAACTGAAAGGGGAAATATGAGCCACAATCTGTGAGGAAGAACTGCCGCATCTTTTTAGTGATTTAAAAGTTCAGGAATTATTCAACTCATTACATAAAATAGAGGAGTATAATTAATTACTATTTTCATGGTTAATCTGAAATGTTTATATATTAAACTGCCTTTTGTTTGTTTCAAGGCAGAGGCGACACAGAAAATGCATAAAAGAAGGTGCTCCGTCCCCGTCTTCTTTAAGAGGAGACCAAAATGTAACTTGCCTGCAACCAAAACATTATATGGTGTAAGACAAACATTGTACATAACCCTAAACAGATGCTATGCAAGGGGATACATGGTGGTGGCAGTTTTATGCTGTGGGGAGGCAGAGACAATCTCCATCCATCAACAGTTTTTTTAAGGAAAATTTGAAGCATCGTTTTAGAAAAGGTCGATGGAGTATGCAAAATTCAAAATAACTTCCTCAGTTTTGTGAAACGGTTTTTATGTTTGCATAAAGTGGTTTTTGGAAAAAGAGGTAATGTACAAAAGTGGAGATTGACACACATTTACCTCAATAAATTCCAACGTAGCGAGTGCTCCGATCCACTGGTGGGCATTTTATGCTTACGAGAAGCATAAAATGTTTAAGTCCAAACCTCTATGTTGGGTGGGAGGACTCTCCATTTTTCTGAGATCTGTGGTTCATGCTAGCAATGTCTATATCTAGTTTATTACAACCATACACAACGTCAACATTTGACAAAATCACGCTTTTCGTAGCCTGGTTTATTCGCTCCTAATCACACACCTAATTTGCATTTTTTCTCTTTTTTTGTTTGTTTGCTAAAAAAATAAAATAATAATGAAAACATAGTTAATGTGACTGAACTTGTGACTGAAGCTGCTTTCAACAAAAATAGACATAAATATTGGCTTCCAGATGTTCAAAGCTGGAGACGCATATCCCAAAAGACTGATTGTGTTCTTACACTGATTTGTTGACTTGTTTTAGTCACAGACTAAAACAAGTGTATGAATAAAATATAACAGTTATATCAAACTGAGTCTAAACTCCTATTGTAGTCAAAGCATTATATTCTGCTTTACGTTCTTCGCCTTTTTGTCGTGTTGCTGCTGCAGACGATTGACCAGTTGTAATCAAATCGTGATTTTGTGACTTTTTTCTTTTAAACACATAAAAACAAAATTTATTCTGTCAAGATACAAAAGGGCTAAGGTTAATGCTGTAGCCCTTCCACTAGTAAAAAAAAAAAGCTTATCAGCATGCAGATGGTGAAATTAGAAGAAATATTATGACATATTTTAGAGTTTCATTATAATGTGTCGCTAAAATACCTTAAATATGATCACCAAAAGTTATGAAAGGTTTGTCTTTTGTTTGTTTTTTGTTTGTTTTTTTTTTTTATTCCCAGCACATAACTCAGTTGCATTGGTGCACCTTGTGTCCATGCTCTGATCTGTTAAAATAGGAACCAAAGACTAAAATAGTGACATTTCACACAAGCCGCCACCACACACCATACCGCTGATGTGAACCCGGCCAGAGGGCGGAGGCCTGTGAAGCTGTGTTTAGACCTTGTGTTAAAAGTCTCTTTATCAAGTCGGTACACTGCATTTTAAGCAGTGACGGGCCTTTGTTTTGATTCATGGCCACAGCTAGATGTCAACCACTTTAGCTTGTTCTCTGTCAAGACAGGCCGTATCAACCACTCCCCGACTCTATAATGTAAAGACGTCGCGCCATCCGGTCAGCGTTTTAATGTATCCTGTAAAGTATCTTCCCTCCTTCCTCCTCCTGACCAGCGCTGCCATTTGTTCTCCTGATAAAACTGTCATTGCTGAGGCTGATATCTGACCTCTACACTGACTGCTGGCATAAATTAGCCTTGTCCTAATATTGCAATTTCTTTCACTTCACTCAGAATCAAGGTTTTTGACATTTCTCTTAGAATAATAGGCTATTGTACACATGGCCACTTTTTAAATCAAACTGTACGGTGATAAAAATGTCATGGCCAGTTTTTTTTTTTTCCTTCTCTCTCTCTCTCTCTCTCTCTCTCTCTCTCTTTGCATAGCTGGCTTTTTCAGGTGAAGTATAGAGAGTGTCATCAGTGTCACAATTGGCATTCATATCAATACTTTTAGAATTGCAGTCTTCTACCTGTCACGCTCCACACGTTGGCGGAGCTCTGCTGGAGTATTGTATCGGCTTTCATTGCATGCTGGTTAACCAAGACTTGCCAGCGGAAGAGAAAGAGAGCAAGAGAGAGAGAGAGACACTGTGACTGTCAGTCACAAGACAGATCTTCTGTCTGAAGTGCCGAGGAACAATCCTTTCCAGCTCAATCTCGCTCATTACTTTGTGCTCAAGAAAGTTGCGAGAAGAAGCAGAGATCAAGCAAAGGGATGCGCGGCGATGCCAGAAATGATTGAATGATCAGGTGAGATCGCATGGGGGGCCTCCGAAATTCAGAGGGATCCCGTCTTCGGCAGCTGACACTGAGCTTAAAGGAGGATAATGATGGGTGAGAAAGCAGCTCCCACAAAGCAACAGTGCCAGCACTCTGGGGAAGGTGTGGAGATGTTGTCACAGGAGAGGCTAGATGTGTGTCAAAACAAGAGCTTCCAGCTCTCTGTAATGCAGCCCTGGCTCCTCACACTCGGGGAGATTACTCCCATTCTTACCTCCCGTCTGACTGCTGCCTGCCGGTCCCCACGGTCTGCCTCACACTTC
Source organism: Poeciliopsis paucimaculata (assembly GCA_903067055.1). Lineage (NCBI taxonomy): Eukaryota > Metazoa > Chordata > Actinopteri > Cyprinodontiformes > Poeciliidae > Poeciliopsis > Poeciliopsis paucimaculata. The sequence continues at coordinate 5,114 of CAEGAD010012468.1, forward strand.
CTCTTTACCTTCTTGTTTTATCTTTATAAAAATAAAAGTCCTTTCTTTACCCCGCGCTAAACAAAGATGAATTCGATACGAGGCAAATCTGTATAAATTAGAGTTTGTGTCTTCAAAGTGATCCTTTGTGTTGCAGTTTTGCTTTTGCTGCGCTAATTTGATTTTAACCTGGGCAGATTTCATGGGAACACAACACTTTTGATCCACGCTGTAATTGCGTGAATATTTCAGGCCTTGTTCCCAGTTTTGCCATAATTTGATGAGGAACTCCGCTGTAATTGAATATTCAAATTAGGAGTATGTGTCAATATGGCTCTCCTTGCCTGGAATGAGGATTAATTGTTTTCAAAACTCCAGTGGCCGACATAATGTGGGCCCAAACACTGCTGTTGATTAGCAAATGCTCTTGCCATGTTTTTGTTTTAAGAATTAGTTGTCTAATTGATTTGCCATATGCTACCCTCTCCAATGTACCTAAAATTGTATTTAGAAATCAGCAATTTGGATTGAGACTTTCTTTTATTTTTTGTCTGATTTTTTTGGGGGGGGATGTTGTAGAGCGATGGGAAACCAGCCCAGGAGGCTGCCTTTACACTCTAAAACAGAACTATGGAGCCTTTTAAATAATATATTGGTAGTATTCGACATCTGATGAAGCATATCAGTTTAAGCCTAAAACTATTTTGATTAGAATTTAACTGATCAAAATAGTTTTAGGCTGTCATTCACTGTTCCCAGCAAACATTAAGGCTGTTATTTTTATGCTGGGTTTTAATATTCAATTCAATTTTATTCACAAACACTTTATTTACTCCAAATGGAAATTAAACATTGTCATAACTTTTGCCGTCCGAGTATCTTCAAAGTGTTGTTGACGGTGATACTGTGGGCAGTCCGACTTACAACAAAGAGATGATTTTCCATAATAACATAATTGATGATATCATCAGTTGGCAAGAGCTGCTAATCCAGCTCTTTTGCTTTAGTCGTTCCTTTTTAAACCTCTACCTGGCCGTATATTTAGAAAGCCAGGCAGAGAAAGTTTGGGATATAACCTTTGCCCAAAATTTTAACGTTGTCCTTTTCTCTTTGCTCTGCTGTCCTGCTCTGCATCCATAAAGCTTCCTTTTCAATTACTCTGGGATTTGAGGTTGTAGTTCAGGTATAAACCACTGCTCACAGTTCTAAAAACAATACTTTGTTGCCTTGGTTGTGCATCATAACAGCAACTACAGATGAATATGTCATCTCAATAAATGATGGGAGTTGTCCAAAGTACCTGTTTGTTACCAACATGAACATTTAACTGCAGTAGCCACCCTTAAACCTAAACAGGGCAATAATAAGACAGTTTTACGTTATGTTACTGAATTAAAAACATTTACAAGAATATTTCACAGTTTATAGGCTGAATTTCTACAGCTTTTCTTCAAAAAAGTTTATTTGGGGTTTAGTTACTCTTGAAGACCCGGGCACTTGATACCAATAAGCCAATGCCTTACATGCTAAATTGGTTGAATAGGTTTTAAATAAGAAATTGTAAATGGCCTGTATTTGTATAGTGCTTTATAAAGTCCAGGGGTTCCCAAAGCGCTACATGCTACTTTCAGTTTTACACCAATTCATGCACACATTCATTTTTTTTTTTAATTACTGGAATTTCAATGACTTCTCAGCTACTTAAGTCACGGTTAAAACACTAAAGTCAAACTTGCAAGCAAGCTAACCTCCTTAATCCTTTGCTCTGGTTGATAAGGAAAGAGTTTAAATACCAGCTGTTAGAGTTGACAGACCAGTTGAGCAAAGTCGTCTTAATAATGATTTAGAAAAAGTACAGTGGACCTATTCACAGATTCAGCTATTTAGGGATATTTCTGAGGAACGCGACCCCAAATTATTTGCAGAGTGTCGTAAATCACATCTAAAATATTCAAAAGAAAATTTAACTTGGAAGTTAAAATACCTTGGCACAAAGCAATTTGACACAATGTTGTACATCAGCCACTCCAGGCACGCCATCACATGCTTTAATCACCATGTGCTGATTAAAGCACAATAAAATATTATTGAAGCTTCGTTTTCAGAGGGGATCTCAGGTATTAGCGGCTATTAGTTATTTGGAGGTGACTTGGTCCTCTTGTATTTTTAATATACAAAAGGACCACTGTTTATTAAAAATGTCCATTTAACATAAAACCTGAATAATTTACCCAAGCTTAGGTAAATTTTAATCAAAAAATCACAAAAAATCTTACAAATTGTTCTATCAGTGTAAGAAAGCATTTCATGAGCTCAATCTTGTGTTTCCATTTCTAACATAAGTCTTAAAGCCATTTTCTTTGTTCCTTTGTTTATTTTGAGTATTTGTACGACAATAACAACGTGCTGCAGAAGCCCTAAAAGACATTTCAACCATCTGGCTCTAGTTTATCTGCTCATGCGATGTCTTTGTGCTTTGAAAGATGTGTACCTCTTTTTTCTTTTTTTTCCGTTCTCCAGCAATGGGCTCAACCTTTGCGAGGTAAAAGAAGTCTGCGCTGAATGTGGCAGTTGTTCCCCACAAGATTGATGCCAACCTTTTAAAAATTCACCATTGGCCCGGATTTAACATGGCCAAATGCTGATGTAAATGAGGTGCAGAAAAGTCGACCCTTTCACTGCAAATAAATCTGAGTTGCAGGCTTCATCTCATAAATACCACAGCCTGTCACAATTCTTGTTTTATTGCTGTTGATGGAAATTATTGCGTTTATTTATCTCGTCCGGAGAGATAAAGCTCAGAAAGTCACAACTCAAGGTGTGGCGCCCGCAGAATATGCAGATCTGGCCGTCGGCTTAAATTTAGTGAATGTTTTAGTTTACATGCCCCCTTTCTACTTTAACAGCAACTTGCAAATCTGTTCTATCCAGCTTTTAAATGTAATTCCCAACTTCTCCGCATTATAATTTCATGAGTTCTGGAAATAGTTTAACCTCCAAAGCCTGTCATGTTAAGCAGCTCTCTCTCAAAGCTGTGATTTTTTTCCCGCCCCTCCCTCTCTGCTTGCTGCGGATTTATCGATCCGTGGGGGTGAGTCACAGGGTGTAATTCATGATAGCTTGATTGATGAGGATTTCAATCTTATATGGTTTGTTAACTTCAACTGCCCACAAATTGCATTCTGTGCTGTTTTCTGTAATACAAGGCCACAAAAAAGAAGAGCAAAAGAAGAAGAAGAAGAAAAAATCTTGTCTACTCTTCGAATAATGGAATCTCTCAGTTCCTCAGAATTAACAAGATCCCGCTCCAAAGGTCTGTTCAGGCCCCTGGGCAGCCGAGCCACTGTTGAACTTCTACCATGTTTCTCCACTCTGAATTCACTTTTTTTTTTTTTTTGCTTTTTTGCTTTTAGACAGTTCAGGAGCCGCTTGTGTTCAGAGGGGAAGTAGATTTTTGAATGCATTACTTTACAAATGTCCAAGATACATCTCTTGTAATAAACCTTTTGGCAAGCATTGTTTCTTTCCGTCTTTTTTGGACATTATAAGCTGTTTTTTGGTATATTTTATTCACTTTATTTGTTTTTTCCCTTCCAGCAGGATCGCCATCAGCAGGCCACAGTATCATCAGCAGAACAGTGGCATCTACACCATGACAGGTAAAAGATTGATGCAGCTACATTTTGATTTTTGACATCTTTTGTGTTTTCAAATAAATGAATTGCACAAAATGTTTCAGGTGTGACCTTTGGAGGGAAAAGGGCAAATTGAGGGAAGCAGAAATCAGATTTTTGTAGCAGGTTTCTGGTCTCCGGTTTTTGTAAAGCTGAAAACGTTTTCAGCTGATTCTGATTTCTCTTGTCCAGCCATAACAGAACATTGTTATTTTTATTGTGAATGGAGATGATGTCACACTGGGTGTGTGAGAGAGCACTCTTAGAATTATTTTTAAACTATGGCATAATTTAAATATTAAACTATCCTTCAGTTTATATTAGTGATCAACAGCAGACTCCGACAGGATGAAGATCCTTAACTCTGGGATTTCTGAAAGCCTTCCAACATTTCCAGATTCAGCCTGTTCTGTGACAGGCAGGGGTTGGAAGCTCAAATGTTCAGTCTTCCTGGGATCTGCTGGGATACTCTGATTGTCCGATTGGACCGCAGACGTGTTTTGATACACCGTAGAAAGCACTGTTGTCTCTAAAAAGATGACTGTGTGTCTGCATTTTCTCTGAATTGTGCATCAAACATTTTCACTGATGTTGAAGAAAACCTTCGCCGTTCTTCAATTGGCACATGTACGAAAATATTGATGCTTTTAACTTTACAACCGGTGAAAGTTAAAAACTCTGTCACCGGTGGGGGTTGATGAAGCTGAGAATTTGCCAAAAGTGAATTTCTTGCCACATTTTTAAAAATGTTTTTTTTTTAAAGTTTTCCAGGGTCTTTCAAAAAAAAACAAAAAAAAAAACTGTTTAAACATTTAAAGTAAACCCTCCCCATATAGGAGTCTCTCAAAGACGGACACCGTACAGAGCTTTGCTTATCTCTGCGAACGTGACTTCCCAGAGGAGCTCGGCATTAACAGCTGTCAAAGACGATCCATCACATACCAAACCTGCACATGTACCTCTTGTGCACTGGATGCTTCTTTTGTCTTTGTCGGGGAGAAATTCCAGTCCTAACAACTACAATATCCCCCACGACTAAAACTCAAACAAAAAAAGAAAGGTAAATTTGGTAGAAAACAGCGCTTTGCTCTGACAGCCTCCGCGCCACAAAACCAGAGTGGGCTGAGACACTGGAGGCTTTAAGTGTGTGTGAGATGTGGCGGGTGAATGTGGCAGGCTGTTTTTTTTTTTTTTTATCTAGCTGGAGAGAGACACCATGTGGTGAGGATGCCTCCTGCTGCTCCAGCAGAGGCGCACGCTTGCAATAGCAATGCTGCACCCGTCCTGATTAACACAAGTCTGTTTTTAAGCAGCCACTGCAATCAAATATATTTCATATAATACACCTTTTAATCAGGATTTATTCCAAAATTAACCTGAAAAGAGAAATAAAAAAAACACCTTTCTTTCTAAAAGGAAGAAAAGCGTTTCTACATGACATCATTTAGTTTTGCGAGTTAAGCCCTGGCACACAGTGCATTGTCACACTTCTGAACATTTTGTGGCATTTGGTGTGGGATCCATCCACTGGGACAGGGACTGAGTGACAATGAGGAGCATGCACATACTCCACAGTGCACTGCCAGCACTTATCATTTATCTGCAGAGAACCTGTCCTGTCCTCTGCAGGTGCACACATTCCCGCCTTCTCACACTTGTGAAAGGAGCAGTTTAAATAAAATACAAAAAGCACCACGATAAGAGCACATCTTGCTTTTCTTTTTTTTTTTTTTTTTTTTTTTGTCAGACTGTTCTCATCAGCATCACAGCATCACTGCGAATGTGAAGAACACAATTTTCCTTCATTAACAATGTGATAGCCTGCAGACCAAGTGTGAGGTCGTAGCCGACAGCCTGTTTGTGATAATTGTTAGCCCAATAGAGCTGGTGTGTGTGTGTGCGTGTGTTAGTGTCTGTATATGCTCATAAGCGTGTGCGTGTGTGTGTGTGCGTGGGCTGACAGCTGGCCAGGTTTGAGTTGGTCTAAAACCATGTGCGCTCTGTCAGGGTTGTACAGGCGCCTTCTTTAGGATTGATGAATTGCCTGCTTTCTTGATTAAACCCTCCGTCACTTCCCAACAAAACAAAAAAACAAAAAAAAAACACACACACACAAAAAGAAAGGGTTAAAAAAAAAAAAGAAAGAAAAGACGAGTTGAGAGGAGAGGTAACGTGTCTGGGAAATCTGTCATCTGCAGTCACATCATGTTCACATGTGATGTGCAGAAGCTTTGACATTTATTACCCGAATATTAAAAACTAATTCACATTTATTTTGAAGCCCTCCATCACTTGACAGTTCAGGCTCATTTGAAAAGTTATCAAGTGTTCATAGCAGCACTCAGCCTCCCCCATTCTCCCACCCCTCCTCTCTCAACCTTTTTGCTTTCCTTCACCGGCATTGCTTTGATCCATGCCAACTCCCTCAGCCAATTAGGTCTATTATTCATGCTTTGACAGTAAATCTTGATATTTTGAAAGAGATTGTTTGTGCATTAAAAGAAAGTCTGTCTTTGAGTTTTAAAAAAATGCAAATGCATTAGTTGAAAACTTCCACATTAAACTTCCTTCCACATTAATCCAACATCCAGCCTGCATGTTGGATTGCAGGCTGCTTTTATTACCAGCCCAGCGACGTATAGCATTCGGCAGTCGTCCACCTGATGAAAAGTTAAATCTAATATAAAGTAATACATTTGCATATCTATAGCGTTAATCAAAAATAAACACTGACATTGGCCCTGATCTAACATAATATGGAGAGCAATTATTTCCCTATCCATTAGAGGAACTTCAATTAACAGACACTAGACAGACCATCCTTCAGAGAAGAAAAAAAAATATGGAGGCTCAAAATTAACTGGGGTTTGCAAAATATCTTGGCAGGATGACAGTGATTTTTGATTTTCAGGAAACAATATTAGAATTCTTATTAAACTATGTGCATCTGCTTTTAATTTGCTCCAAATAATTGGAAAATGCAATGGAGCTTTCCAATTAAAGCTCCACTTTATACTGTTTAATAATACCCTCATAATATTATAGCTTATGAAATGACAGGTGAGTTGGTGTATGAATAAAACATAAAGCCCTGTAATAAGAGACAGGGAAAAAAACCCAGAGACAGTTGTTGGGGGGCTTTTAAATGCTCCACATAATTTGCATATATTAATCTCCTCTTTTCAGCCTTATCAAGTATTCCACTGTATTTGAAGTTAAAATAGTCGTGACAGGCAGGGGTACGCTTCGTTTTTCCAAGGATTTATTACTTGTATAATTCTGGATCTTTAATAAGCCAATATGACTGATCCTCTGAGTTCTGTGGAATTTGGTTAATTGTTCCAGATGGTGCTCACTGATTATGCAAAATTACTTTCTTTCTCCTCTGTGTTTTTTTTTTTTTTTTTCTTTTTTCCCCCACCCCTAACTACACGATTTCTTGATTGACTAACATGAAGAAAAAAGATTATTTTTGGCGCAGCACTTTCATTAAGAGGCTTCTCATCAGGTTTCAAACAAAAGTTCCATCTTATCTCCCCCGTGTAGTTCTAGGCTAGTCTGTGCAGAGGGAGGAGATCAGGCAGCTCTTATCTCCAACCATGATGAATCTCAACTGCTTCTGCGCGGCTCTGGTTATATTTTAGACTAACACAATTCTTTAGGCTGAAAGATTAAAAAACATGACCTCTGAATGATGACATAAAACTTATTATCAGTGTATACCATGCTCTTCTCACTCCTTTCTCCCCGTTTTATACGTGAGAGATTGATGAAATTACTAAGCAGTTTGTTCCGTCTCCCCTTTTTCTTTTTTTTTTTTTTCTTTTTTTTTTTTTTGCAGCTCCAGCTCTGTCCACGACTCGCTAACATTCTGTTTTGCATCAGCTAAACTGAGCTGAATGAATCATTTATGGAAGTGTTACGGGGGAGGCTCGGGCAGATTTACTGCCACACTTTTTACTTTAGATGGAAAGGGATTTCTATGAAACCGATCTTGATGTTTGAAGCGATGCCAAAGCTTGCATCAAGACATGAAAGGAATGCTCTTAAAACCCGCATTCTGCTTCTTAATTTTCCTGGTCAGCAAAAGGGAAACTAGGGGCAGAGTGTTGCAAGGGAGAGAACGCTATTTACACGTAATGCATTCACGCGCACATACTAAAACAACCTCCTAAAAACAAAAAATACTAATATACAGCAGTGCAAAATTTAATTGTAATAAAGCTGCAGCTACTAAATTAGTGTTTAAATCTGCCTTTTGTGCTTCTTTTCATCATGACATAGCAGTTTATCTTGAGTGATTTAAGGTTAGATACTGCTGATCATGTAAGCAGTGAGTTTATTTTTGCCTCTAGATGGTCTCCCAAAAAAGTTGAAATTGCTTCAAATCAGCTTGCTAAAAACGGTTTTATCATATTTAATATTTACAGTGCAAATAACGTTTTTAAGTACCTTCTTGAAGCGGCCACCCTTAGTATGAATAAAATTACAAATAATTCCATATCGGTCATTCAAGTTAACATGAAGTGTATACACAGTAGACTTAAAATGATGAAAGGGAAGAACAAAAAAACACACAAATGTTACGTGAGCGTCACACATGTTTTCATCTTTCCAGCTTTCTAGATAAATCAAGAAACAAGTGAAGTGAAATTAGAAGGGGGCTTAAAGGCATCGGTCAAAATTTAGCGGAGTTGCAGTGATTGGTCAGAAAAAAAGATACAGAAAATGTTAAGATTTGTGTAAAATTTGCAATGATTTTTGGAAATTGCAATTCCACGTGAAACTTAGGGGTGTCAAATAAGAAAAGAAAAATAACTTATATTATATTATTCCATTAAAAATAGTCAACAGAGTAATAATTGATGACATTAAAGTAATTCATACAACACTTATTTTATTTAATTGGTGAGGTTTTGTTTTTTTTTTTTTTTTATGTTTCCAGTGGTATTGTGTTTATCTGATGATGAGCTCCAAGTCTTTGACGTCAGAATGCCTCCTTGCCATCACCCTAATCTTTAACTCTCTCCACATATTGTCTATCAAAAATATTTATTCTGACTCGACCGCTCCAAAGCATTAACATTTCTTCCAGTGAGAACAAAACACGTTGGTGAAACTCAAAAACTACATCCTAAATTTGCCAGGGTTGTGAACAATTTTGAGGTTAATTTGTGTATTTCAAGCAAGCATAACTTTTACACTCAGACATGGATCGGTTTTCAAATGCAGCAACAGAAAGAGTCCATAAGAGCTCTTCAAACAGTTTAAAAGTTTAGAAGCAGGCATTATAAAGCTGATACGCTGTGAGAAATAAGACTTTATTAATACATGACAGCATAGTGACAATTTCATTGTTACAGGAAATGGAGTTAGTTCACTGGCCATGTGCTCTCTTTTTCCCACAGTTTGTCTAATGACTGCAGATATTATTGTTGCATATTAAAAAACCAAAGAAAAAAAAAAGAAATCCAATAAAATGTGATGAGAGTCAATTGCATTGAAATACAGCTTAAAATAATGACTTTTATTCATTTCATATGTCAGGCCAGTCTATCCAGGTTCGGCTGCCAAACGCGATCAATCCCAACGTGATGGCGCCATTAAGTTTTTGAGGATCAATCCTGTGTAAATCCTAATGGATTTTTTGACTGGAGCCTTGAAGCCCTGAGGCATTTCTGGACCTTTATTACAGTCAAATAAGGGACTTTAAATGACTTTGCATTCGGCCAGACTGGACTGTGGAGTCTCATCCCTCATTGCTTTCTATCCATCCCTGAGATAGAAGCGGTGCTCCATTAGTTTCGGTGTCCAGACGTGGACGGCCTCAATGGATGGGCCTGTCACGGCTCTCTCATTTGCCCCCATGTACAGCAGGGTTTGTTATCACACATCTAATTAGAACTTGATAAAAAATATTTCACAAAAAAAAAAATCCAGTCATTAAATATAGTTTAAGGAGATTTATGGTCAAATATGCCTTAAAGATCTTTTAATGGCTCTGCTGACTTGTTAAGTTTGTAATTAATGGTCTTCTAATACAAAGTGTGGTGTGATTTAGAAAGCACAATGAGATTCTGGGAATGAAGTCGTTTTGGAAAAGGGCATCTGGGGCTCCCAGAAGCCATATTAAATAGTTCTGCTTAGACTGCTTTGCTTAGAACCATAAAGTCTGCTTTGAAAAGTTCAAACACACCAGTGTTTTCACAAAGATGAGGCCATTTTTATGCTGTGGTGCACCGAATGCTGCATAATTATAAAGCAGCCGCAGCAGAAGTCTCCGCTTCTTCTGTAATGCCGCATGCATTTTTAAAGTGCAAAGCATAACAGTTTAATTTGAATAATGGAAGATATCTCTTTTTTAAAGTCCCCTCGTTCTGACAGTAAAGCTGACAAGCAAACGTACTTGTGTTCAACGGCAAACGCATTACACTAGAAACAGTCTCCTTTTTCGTCAGGAGAGTAATGGTATCCTTATTAGCATAATTAATGACAAATGGCAGTGCAGCATTGGTGAATTGGTTCTGGGGGATGATAAATTGGTGGATGCCCAGGTTAGTGGCTGCCAAGGAGGCCTCTTTGGCTGTCATCCCTCCTGCTTCCGCTCTGGCGCAGTTCATTACTCACCATGTGAGATGCCACATTACATTGCCCGGTGCTGTGAGCACGGAGAACTTAATAACGCCACCCACAACCACGCGGGGCCCGCTGCTTTACCCACAGTCCAGAGGGCAGGTCTCTCTGCGAGGGCTCGCTTTTGCGAAGAGCGAGGGCTGTATGGGAGCCGTCTCCTGCAGCTCCGCTGATCAAAACAGATCACACGTCAGTCACTACTTCAGGGGAGTTGAAACCATATGACCCAGTCGCCCGAGCTGCTGAGTGTTTCTTGTTAGGATTTCTTGGGGCTCGCCACATCCCTCCCATCATTCCGGGTTAGTTTGCCCACAGAACCGCTAATTAAGAGGGGATTTGTGTAATTGTGCCTTCTGCTGCGTCCCATCCGGCACATGCAATTTACTGCCAGTCCTCTGCCAGCTTTTACACTTGTCCAGAGAGGCGGACGGCATTTATGCACACATTCTGCTGCACATTTACCAGCAGCCACAGCTGGGGATCAACGCCTAGTGGCATGGCAGTGTCTTAAAATACTCTGTGCTGCTGATTAAAGTCTGATTGTCAACTGTTTCCTTTCAGCAACGCTCCCAGTTGCAAGCTAGCAGACATGGCTCTCCTGTCACTTCTGAGAGGTTAGTGTTTTCAGGGACAGGAATAGGTTCTGTTAGGTTCTAAAGCTATGCATATCCCTTATGACTAGTCACATGTTCACGTTACAGCCACAAACCTTGATGTGCTAAGCGGAAGGAAAATGAAACATACAATTAAAAATTTGACTTAAAGTTTTATTACCATGTTGTGTAGAGTTTACCATGATAAGACAGATGATAAAAATAAAATGACTTAAATACTGATCCAAAAATGAACGCACCCATCATCGAATAAGCTACTTCAAAGAGCTAATAATTACCTTCAATCATATTTTCTAATACATCAGTTTTTATTCACTCTCTTATCAAAACAAAACTCATTCAAACCTCAGAAGTATTAATTATAACTGTGTTGCATATGTTCAGGTTTTGCTGACACAAATAAAATTTTGTTCATGACTTTAAAATCACAGTTTTATAATGATTGTTGTTTTACTGCAATAACAATAAAACAAAATTTTGTTACGACTCTCAATCAGATTGAATCTGGGAACGGCTCTTCAAGTCGTGTTTCAGGTTGTTGTCCTGCCAGAAACTGAAAACGAAGCACCGACTCTGTTGCAAGGACCGTCGCTTATTTAGCTGTGTCCAACTTCCCACTGACTCTGACCGGTTGCCTTGTATCTGCTAAAGAAAAGCAGTCCCTCAACATGATGCTGCCATCATTTTTTCTCTTTTGGGATGATGTTTTCAGGGTGACTGGGCTTTAATTTAGCATTTCCGTTTGTTATTTCCTCATGGCTTTGTTTCAAAGTCAGGTTTATGGTGTGCAGCTCCTTCAGATTTACCATCACTCTCCTCCATTATTAATCCTCTGCTCGACTGGGTTGTCAGTTTCAGAAGACAGCAGTATCTTCATAGGCTTGCCATTGTACTATGCTGTTTCCATTTTGAAATGATGGATATGTGTGTTTAAAACAGAAATACAACCCATCTGTGTTTTAAACTTCTCAACAAGCTGCCTCCTGACCCGGCCGCTGTGTTAGTCTTCATGATGCTGTCAACTCTAGCAAACGTCTCAGAACATCTGCAGATACACTGAGATCAAATTATGCTTTAGTGGATTCAGCGGCATTAAAAGAGGTGATTCCTGGTAAGGATTTGGATTTTTTATTTAAGGATTTCAGAGTAAATTTCAAAAGCGTACCACACTTTATTTACGTAAAGCCATGTGTTGTTTTTCTCCTACTTCAAATAAATAAACTCTGAATAAAATATACTGGAGATTTTGGTCGTAAACTGGGGGAAAAAGTGATAAAGTTAAAGGGGGATAAATGTTATTTCCAAGCAATTTGGCATGAGAGCTGTCCAGCACACAGCTGGGGCTGACTTTTGGCTGAATCTCGCCATCGGATTTTTAGCACTGCTTGTAACAGATGTAAACATGAGTGAGTCATTTAACCTAGATTTTTTATTTATTTAGTTATTTATTGCATCTGTCTGTTGTTACAGACACATAAATTCATTTCTTTTCACTGTATGTCCACATTAAGCTTAGATAATAAAATGCCTTCAACATTTTCTGTGAACTGGACAAAGAGTAAGCTTATTTACTTACTCTTTGTAAGTAAATAAGTTTACAAAGAGTACAAAGAGTAAATACTTACAAAGAGTATTTACTTACGCTTTGTAAGTAAATACAAATGTGCTTTTTTTGCACATTTTCTCATGTTTCCACTTCACTTTGTTTCTTCATAAATTAGAAACATCCCGCCGTCTCATTCAGCGGTTTGTAACCACATATTCCTTCACTTCGTCGTCGACGTTGGCAAAACCTTTTCGACTTGTTTACTTTTTTTTTTGCACATTCACATAAAATAAAGTAAATATTTTAACATAAACCCAGCTGCTGACAGGAAGGTTGCAATAGCATGCTGCGGTGAGGCGGAGGAAATAAGCCGCACACATCCAGAGGAGACAAATAAAAATAGATTCAGCACCATTTTCACACGTAATCTGTTCAGTATCAGTGTTTTGTGCATTTTAGAATATTAATTGACTTCTCAGTAAACATTTAAATTATTCAAAATGTACACTTCTGCTTTTGCAAATCTTTTTTCTTTCCCTTTTTTACTCATCTGTCTTGCGGGTTTAAAAAAAGTAGGGGAAAGATAAAAGAAAAGGAATGAGTTTCACAGAGCCATAGTCATTAAAAGAATCTGAAAATAGCAACTCGCTATCATCTGTTCTCATAGCACGGGTCAGGAGCTCTGACACCTCCAAAATTCCTCCTGTCAGGGTAGGGGGCCATTTGTATTCTCTCTCATTAGGCAATTTGACTAATGACCTGCCGCGGCTGCAGAGCTACTGAGGGACCCAGAGCCTCGCGCCCTCTCCCTTGCAGCCGCCTGAACACACACCCTCTATTGGAATGGCACAGATGGCATGCCCGGGCGACAAAATAAACTACAATATGTCTCCGAGATGCTGTCAGGCCTGGGCACCATTTCTCATGTCAGAGCGGGGCTAAGGGCTGTGAGTGGGCATAGGGGTCCTCCTCCTCCAGCTCTCTGTTCATCTACTCACCATTATCTGCAGTGGTGACAGAGAGCCGGGTCTGCAACTAGAATAGCATTTCTGTGGTCTGCATGAAGAATAAGGCTCAAATTGAACGTCACATCGACACTGAAGGGATTGCAATGCCTAGCCTCGCTGCATGCAGAGGGAAGGGATTATTCAGGTGTTTGGAATATGAAATGCAGCAGCTTCCGGATGAGGCTTCTTAGCTATTTTGGAACCGTTTCTCTGTTATTTCTGTGCTGCCGAACAATAGAACCGCACAGGAGAGGAGGTTAATTTGCGCTCGCACAACGTTCCTCGCTTAATTCAGGGGCTTAGACAGATTTGCCCGTGTAATCACACCAGACGGAGATCAATGCAGTTCTGCCGGATTAGTGAAGTGTAAAATAAAAGTTCATCAACATTCCTGAAGTGCTACTCCTGAGTGGTGGCTCAGGTAATATGGGGTATGCTCGATCAGCCACGCATATTTTCCCATCAGTCAGTGCTGCGGCTGGTGTGTTTGTGCGCGGGCGCTCGTGGTGTGCGCGGTGGCGGCGGCGTATGTCGGAGGTGTGGGAATGCGATGTATGGTGTTGCTGAGGTCCTGGGTGACAGTGCATCCAACAATGGAAGAGTGAGGGATTAGTGCTCAGCCCAGCGTACGAGGGAGCCCTTCCCGCCCTGAAACAGCCATTCATCTGTGCCCAGGGGCTGGAGATGACAATGCAGCCATTGCTCATTGCACCTGACGGAGCCATTAATAAGGCAATGATCCACACGGGGCCTGTGCTGACTTCGTTCTTTACACTACAATCACTCAAGCCACAGGGTCCTCCTTACTTAACACCACCGCCGCGCTCACAGCCATCATCATCACTACCATCATCACAGCCACTCTACCAAAAGTCCTGCCAGATGTTTTCCTATTGACTCCAAATGCCAAACAGGTACCCAGCTTCCCTGCACTGCAATACGCTTATGAGGTAATGGAGTGTAGCGTGGCCACTTGGGCGAGTGGTACATGCTTCAAAGCTGGGATTTCTACTCAGAAGATTGGATTTACATTATTTTTGCCCTTTGCACCCTCGGATTGCTCCATAGTACAGCATCCATCCCTTACCGCCAAGTCATCTGCTGCGCCTCTCCATTTGTCTGAATGTAAGATATGCTCTGTAGTATAGATGGCGGAGGAATACAAAGTAAGATCTGGTTTTAAATGTAATCCTTGAGCAATAAAGAAACTCTCTGGCCTTCGGCTCTCCGCATCCATCTGTCTGTGCCGTGTAGATCCATCAGCAAGCACAATCTCTGCTTCCCATTGCCAGTTATTGATTTAAATGTATTCTCCCTGCCTACCTCTGCCCTGGCGTTGGTCCTGGCAGCGACAAAGAGGCGTTCACTTGTGTTTTCAAGGTTCGAACAGCTGCCATGCATGGCTTCGAGCTCTGAATAGGCACACATTAAAAGCTAATGTTGTGAGATAAGATAAAAATAATGTTTTTTATTACCCCTGCTTTGGGCTGGGCCTAGGCACTGAGGTTATCTGTAGCACCGCCTTTCAGGTTGTATTATTTTGATGATATGTTGTCTATTTAATGATAGTCATGAAATCAAGCGCATAATGTTAATGATGCCACAAAGATTAATAGCGATGCATCAATCATAGATTTGTAGACAATTTTTGGTTGCTGGTTTCAGGAAGGCGTCAAACTGCCAGCATTGATTTCTCTTGAAGAAAAATGTCTTTCTGGTCTTTTATATTGTTTTTTATGTCAAAAGCAGAGGTGACGTTTCGCTGTGTGTGTTACAGAGGAGTCAACGCAAGAAGGAATCTTGTATTCACTTAGACCAAAATCATATTATTTGGAGTTACTATTTTGAAGCAGTTTGTAGCATCTTTTATTAGCATAGTTAGCAAAGTTGGTATTAGTAACTTTGAATATCAGTTTCCTTATTTTGTTACAGAATTTCTCAATCTGACTGATTGAGAAATCCAGCAGATCCAGCATGTTACAAAACACACAGAAGATAAAAAATAATCAAAAGAATGATAGTTTATTGATTTTCTGGATATTACTTTATGATTGTTTTATCTGTGAAAGGCGCTCAACCAATACACTTTATCGAAATACTTATTCTAATGCATTCAACTTCCAAATACCAAAGTCAGCTATGGGTCAATTTTCCCTTTGGTCAACAGTTGATTTCTCATTATATCAAAGTCATAACATTCAAATATTAACTAAGAAAACATTTAACCTGTTATTTTAGGAATTATGTGCATCAAAGCTTGCTCACATTAGCATTTAGCTCAAAGCGGCTCTGTGCTCAACCTTTAAGAACAGAATGGAGTAATGAGCAAAAAAAAATTGAAAAAGAGCCAAGAAAAGTGAAAAAGCTTTGGTCCTTTGCCTGCAAGGCCAAAGCCACACTTTGATCACAAAGATCGCATTGTATTACGCTTGTCTCGGAGTGCCAAACCTTGCATCCCTGTAATAACCGAGTCACAGAAAGCGTCAACGTGAGGAAAATTTTTATCATGTCAGAACTGTTAAATATTGCTCTGAACAGGAAAGGCCGACGCGATCGCCAGCTCCCAGACGGTGACTCACAACCTTGGCTTACATTTATGAGTTCCTTTTCGCGGGCCAGCGCCATGACCTGACTGTGGGTTAAAGAGAAGCAGTTTGAAGCTCGGCCCCTTGATATTTGGAGCTGTGGTCGGGAGCCAGCGCCGGCAAGTTTTATCACTCCAGAATTGGGAGTTTTACAAAGAAGCCGAGCAGCTGCAGTTTCCCCCTTCAACGTAGAAGCGAGAGGCTTTGTGTCTCCTGTCACCCCGTGTTAATTTGGGCCCTAATGTATTTTATAAACAAAGGGCTGCTCTCTAGCCTGACAGTCGTGACACCTTGATTCCAGTGCAGGATGCATGCAGGACGGGGTTACACCATTAATAATCAACTGGCAGCCATCACACCATTTTAACCACGATCATTATGATAAAGGGCATACACTTAATTACAGGCCTGCTTAATTATAGCTCTGTTGAAGCTCGTTTGTTTGGTCAAATGCTAATTATACCACCACGCTCCTGGCAAGTCCTCATTTCAATCCATTTTTTTTTTTTTTTTTTGCTGGCTGAACAGTACGGCTTATTTTCATGCAAATTTGATATCTCGTGAGTGTTTTGTCTCCCCTCTATAAGCTTTTCTGTGCCTACAGAGCGAGCGTGTCTTTGTTTCAGAGGTGAACATCTCTCAGACAAGACAGAATCAGGAATAATCAAGAGTAATTAAACTGGAAGAGTGCTGGGACAAGGGCTGGGCTGGAGGAGAGAGTGGAGGTGCTCATACACAGTGAATAAAAAAAAAAAGCCTTTCATCTTCTCTCTGTAGACGGAAGGCGGGGAGGCGCTGGGGCGGCTGGGGATGGTGATAGCTTTGCTGTTTTGTAATCCTGCGTTCAGACTTCAGAAAGTAGTTGCATTTAAGGCTAAAGATTAAAATGTTCTGTTGGCTTAAAGTTCAACTTTGTTTCTCTTTCTTTTTCCTCTCTGCAGCTCTCGACGATGTGCCATTTACGGTGTCGGAGAAGTTTCATGGAAAACCTCAACAGGTAAATAAAAAAATCCTCCTGATCAGATGACAAATGCATGGTTATTTCCTGACCATAAATGCAACACGAGAGTGAAAATGAGTCGTTTTCTAGTGCATCTCTTCAGATGAGCAGTGGCTCCCATTTCCTTCCTTCATCTGCCTTTCCTTTCCTTTCCTTTTCCTTCCTTTCCTTTCCTTTCTTCCACACTGAGAGATGAATGTGTGCAGTCAGGCAGAGCTGACTCAATGCAGTCCATTTGGCTGGCTGGCAGAGGTTGTCACTGCAGCCCCGTTTGTATTGACATGGAGCTGGAAAGGATTAAAGTTTTTAAGCATGCTTACTTAGCCTTGAGCCTAACCGCCATGTTTCTTCTGTGTTTTTTTTTCCCCTTCCTCCTTCCTCTCCTTCCTCCTCCCCCCTGCTTTTGATTTCAGATGCAGCAAGTCAATTTAATGGGCATTACGATCAAATCCCTGGCAGAGATCGAGGAGGAAGTGAGTAGAGGCTGCAACGCTCGGCTGCCGCCGCCGCCGCTGGCCCAGAATGCAAAGCAAACGGTCTTGGGTTGTAATTAAGTGTCTGAGACAGTGAGGCCCTGTTGGCTCCACTAAGCCCCAATTGAATAAAAGCATGGCCATGCTAGGCAGCCTTTCTCTCCTAAAAGTGTTGCCTCCTGTTCCAAGAACTGTTGACTTTTATCCCCTTATTCTTGCCTCCAACAACTCAATCATGCATCTCACACAGCGCTGTAGAGCTTAAAGGCGCAGTTTGTGTTGTTAAAAACTAGTTTCTGTTAAAATGTTATAAGATGGTAAGAATTCTCTGGACCTCTTCTTATAGTTTAAGTCATTTTTAGTTGAGTGCATCGATACCGAGGAGAACTTCTACCACCTTTGACTAGTCTAGTCTACCGGATGGGCAAAATAATATTTGGTGATGAATTTTAACTATGATTTTTTTTGTCTGGCTGATACAGAACAATAAACGTGACATAAAATGAAAAACTATTTCAATATTATTCCAACCAATAATCCATCAGAACTACAGCTTTTTCTCCATCTTACCTTTGATTTCAATAGAAAAATTAGAGTAGATCTGCACAACGCTAGAAATTTGAATAGTGACCTTATTACATCCAAACAGTTTCTTTGATCCTTAGCATCTTGGACCCCATCATAAGTGTGGGGCGTGGACATATACTGCACTAAGATGCTAAATATATCAATAGCATGGAAAGTGTTTATTCATTACAGCTGGAAATGGCAACCTATAAATATTGCACTCCCAACAATCTTGCGCACACAGATAAGGTGATAATTATATTCAGTAATGTGAAGCCTCTTTTCAAAGTCTGTTTATTCATTTTGCTATTCGCTCTCGATTTAGCATGAGGCGATGCCGTCGCGCACAAGGGTGCTATTTCAGCTAACCAAACAGAGAAACAACAACAGTCCTTCAAAATACAAAGCTTTTCAAAGTAGAGGGGGAATAATCAATGTGAAATGATCAGGTTATTATCTAACGTTTATATTTTCTCCATCTAAATGTGGCCCAGGGAGCTAGGAGACGCCCATGTCTGGTTTAATCAGTCATCAAGTTTTTTTAGTGTGTTTCATGCAGGAAGATCATTGGTGACGAACCGACTCCAACTTTGACTACTTGTGTAAATAACCGCCGCCTTTTCCATAAATAATCACCCAAAGCGACTCAAGTTTAGCTGTTAGCGTCAGCAAGCGGGACTAGGCTAAGACATCAAGAAAGTTATTTAGTGCAGTTAAGATAACAGGTGCTTGCGATATTTCAACACAACCTTGCTTTAAAATCCCAAGCTAACCTTTTTGAAGAGCTTTTAGTTTCAGATTCGGCATGTTAAACTTTTTAATCTTTCAGTCAGCCCCACCATCAAGAAGAAAGTGACATTGTGTCGTAGAGCAAATAAAAAAGAAGCACAAAAGTTCTCCCCATTTCTGATGAAACACTGTAGCCTACAGGCATCTGTAGGAAGGAAATCATCTGTGCGCAGCTCCTTCCCTTTATAGCTCAAGTGTTTGTGAAAGCGAGAGACAGAAAGAGTGCGCATGTCTTTGTGCGTTTCGGTGTGTGTGTGTGTGTGTGTGTGTGTGGTGGTGTGCGTGTGTGTGTGTGCGTGCGTGGGTGGGTGCGTGCTCTAAAGAGAGTGACAACCCCCCCTTCTCTCTCATTAGCACGGTATCTTGGTATCAGAACTGCCAGGAAGTGACAGACCACTGTAAAAGAACAGGTGCTGTTGGGTTTGAGATGTGTTACAGAGCAAACACTCCCTCATCAAACCGGGTGTCTGTTCTGCACTCTGCCTCTGTCTTCTGTCACACACTATCCAAATCACACAGAGTCGCCATCTTGTCATATGGTCATCTGAATGAAGCTCATTGCCGGCGCAGGTATTAACGCCATCTACATGTGCATGTGTGTGTGTCCAGGCTGGAGACAGGCTGACTACTCATCCTATATATTCTTGTCTTTTATTTCTTCTTCCTCCGCTCTTGCTTCCTCTCCACCTCCTCCTCCTCCTCCACCCTCCTTTTCTTCTCCGGGAGCGTGATTAGCAGGAGGACACATGGTGAGCTGAGCTGGGGAAGAGAAGGGAAGGGCATGAGAAATCATTAATTACAGCCGCGCTGGAGCTGATGAAGTAAATGTGAGATAGTGTAACACACAGGATTTAGTGAAGTGGACGACAGCACAAGATTAATGGCGGGTCCAGGCTGATGAGGATAAGTCACAGCTTAGCTTGATAATTAGTTTCCAAGTGGAAACATCCCTCACCATTGTGTTATTTTTACTTCTCTCCTCTTATTATTATAGCCCGATGAGATGTGAGGCACAAGCAGGGGGAAAGTGGAGTCAGTGATGTACCTGCGAGGACCAAACCCTTCTCCTTTTGTTTTCTTTGTTACACTTTGAGTGCAATTTCTAAGATTCTTTTTTTTATTATTTTATTGTTATTTTCTTAGATGCAACTGCTGCTTTCCAGTTGCAAATATCTTCTTCCTCTGCTGTCCAGGAGAGGTCACTCTCACTTGTCCTCTGCTATTCCTCTTTCTCAAAGCCTAAAAGCATTCCTACTGCAAATTCTAATTGCCTTCTCGTCTCAAACTCTTTCAAAAAAAAAAAAAAAAGAAAAAAACACACAGAAGGAGAAGAAAGAGATGTACCTTCTCAAATTCTCCACATGCACGTGTAATTGAGGTAAACTGTTGTAATCAGAGCCACAGTTGTAGATAAGACCATTCCCTAACAGGCATCACTTAAGCCATGTCTCAGACGATGTTGGTTCCAGCAATTAGGCATTCTTTTCATTTCCCAAATGACTCGCAAAAAACTTGCGGATATTATAATTGCTTTTAGCCACGCATATCTAATTTGTGTCTTTTTAAGTGTTAATTAGTAAGCGAATTAAAGTGACATCTTTATGTAGTTTGCTCTGCTGAAAAATGTTGTTGGCGGCTGCTTAATAATTTTTAGAGCGAGTAGGCTATAGCAGAGTGGAAAGAAGTGTGTGTGCACACATGACGGGGTTTTCATTAGCACCTATGTATGATCGCTTTTTAGTGCTTGTAGGGAGTTCTCTGCGTGCGTGTGTATTTGGGTGTGAATGAATGGAAGGACAGTGGTGTGTGAGAGGGAGAG
This sequence comes from Poeciliopsis paucimaculata, assembly GCA_903067055.1. NCBI lineage: Eukaryota > Metazoa > Chordata > Actinopteri > Cyprinodontiformes > Poeciliidae > Poeciliopsis > Poeciliopsis paucimaculata. Next base: position 25,800 of record CAEGAD010012468.1, read on the forward strand.
AGCTCCAAATAGAGGTGGAATTAATGAAGACAACATGTCACATATTTTTGGCAGTGGAGCAGGGACAGGAAATGAAGCTCGGCTCGTCTGGGTGACTGCCGCCCATGTTCGAGTGTGTCACTGTCCTGTCAGGCTGTGTGTAAAACTGGCAGACATTGATACATGCTCTCCCTGATAACACCCCATTCCTCCATCCATCATCCACACACACACACCCGCACGCACGCAGTCACACACCCACGCACACCCGCGTACGCACACTGGTATATTTATTTACTGTGCCAGATGTTGAGACTGATTTGTGTGTGAGTGGAGGGAGCTGAATTCTTTCACAAATAATAGGCTTCTGATATGTGACAGGTTTGGGTAACTTGCAGCTTCACCACCAAGTAGATGAAGGTGGGTCGTCGCCCCCTTCTCCCTCCCACGGCCCCCTCTCTGCCCCATCGATAGCGCACAGTTTCAAAATTTCAGTCATCGCCGCTTGCTTTCTTTGAGTTGGACTGTGGAAAACTTCTTCCAGTGATCATACAGCATCACCTAGTGCTCCGCAGCAGTAATGCAACTGCTGGGCTTCTGTCTTTAAATGCACTAGAAGACGATTTCTGCTGTTGTGTCGCTCTGAAATGGTTTTTATATAATCTATCACAACAGTACTGTTTTTCAGTCCAGTTTAAAAAAATAAAAAATAAATAAAAATCAATGTTTTTTGCCTGGGAAGCTTTTAATTATATCAAAATAAAAATGTCTGTCACACCAGTGTAATAGATTAAGTTTTGTAATCAGAAATTTGGAATTTGTAAAATTTTGCAACTATTGCAATGTAATGCTTTATGGTTTAACTCAGTCATTTTGTTGATTTGATGCTTGTAAGAAATAGAAGACTGAGGAGAATTAGACTGATGATTGAACTTTATGCAAAAATTACGAATCATTTTAACTCGTTCCATACATAATTTGGCAGCTGCACATTTCGATAGTTTTTGTAGAAACACAAAATTAAAACACAAGTAATTTTCTCTGGTCACAAACACACGAGGATTAATTGAATTAGATTATTTTTTTTAAATTAAAATAATAAATATAAAAATATAAATAATAAAACGCAAAATCGCCAAGAGATGCTACTCCAAAAACCGAACGTGTAAGACGAGTATAATAGGTATATCAAATGAGTTCTGATGAGAATTAATCATTTAAAAAAATGACAATGACAAGACTGAAGTCTGAAGATTTTTTTTGGCTGTTATTAATTTAAATGTAGAAAACAGAATAGCAAACCAAAATTACATTATTTCTCAACAAAAAATCTACTCCTGCTTACCTTTAAAGGTTTGCATTTTAAAGTTAAAATCAATCAGATTTTTTGGTTTTGTTTTGTTTTGTTGATGCGTCTTGCCTCTTATTGCTGGTTTCTGGTGATAAACTACAGAGCCCTGCATGAACCTCACTCATTCCCTGGCTTTGAGTCTTTGCCAGAACTCAGTGTTTTAACTTTTCTTCTTTATTCAATTTGTGTCAAAAATTATTTAAAAGAAATCCCAGGATATCATTGAGCAACATACCAAACAAATAAAACCCATAAAAAGAAAATAAAACAAAGAAGCAAACAGCAATAATGAAAAACTACTTTTAAAAAACCCAAACAAATGAATTGATGCCACCTTCTAATATTGACTGTCTTGTTGATGTTCCACCGCAAGGGGGCAGTAATTCTTTACATTCTCCGTAAATGTTTTCTCTCTTCTTTCTGCTGCTGTGGGCTCCCAGCTTCTGTTTGGATGGATGCGATTAGATTAGTCATTTTTACTCAGAAGCAGAATGGTTTTAGTCACAATCCAGATAAACTAGGTCAAACATGTGTAATTAATTGTGTTTCCTTGTGCCATTGCTCTACACACCTCAATGCTATTTTTGTTCTGTTTTTGGCTCAGTTTTCACTTGTCAGACTGTGAATCCATCTTTTTCTTCTCCTTGCAGTTCCACTACAACTTCGGCACAGAACTGAGTATTGTTCCTTAACCCCCTCGTCCGGCTCGCCCTCCAAGAATAGCAACAAGAACATTTAAATGGACAAGGAGGATCATTTATGAGTAAAACAGAAGTGCTGCATGATTTTTCATTTTATTTAAATTATTTAATTTCTAAAAAGTACTAGAAAAAATACTTTATGCATTTTTTTTTTTTTAGATAACTCTTGCAAACTTTTTGATAGTTTTTTTTTTTTTTTTTTTTTAATCTGGGTTTCTCAAATAGCAGCACAGGATGAGATTAAAACTTTCCTATGTGCCAAAAATAAAACTAATTCACATTCCCAAACGGAATATTTGTTAAATCTACGTTAGCTGTGACTCACGTTTCGCTCATCAGAGTTGCACGTTGTTGCCGATGCCTCGGGAGGATGAAGGAGAACGCACAAACAGGTCCATCTGATGCTCATTTGCCAGAAGAAGCATCTTTCTGTCACGAAGTTGATCATGAGCAGCACACGGCACGAATGAGCGGAGCCTTGAGACGTGGAGCGTTTATCCCAGACACCCACGCACACGTCAACAGTAGCTCTTTTACTGACTCAGCTCTTTTGAAAGCACCGCTATATTAAGTTTTAGCGGTGGAGAATATTCTGCTGCATATCCTCAGGAAATAATTAATAGAGCTTGGACTTCATTGACCTGAAGTATTCTGATGTTTAATTTGCACAGGAAAATTTTGCACAGTTTTCCTGTGCAAAATTCCTGTGTTTTTGCACAGGAATTTGTCTTCCTGTGCAAAAACACAATGGTTTAGAATGTTGTTTTTTTTGTTTGTTTGTTTGTTTGTTTCTTTTTTTAAAATATAAAAAAAAATACATTGTAGTAATAAAGCAGAATTTTAATAACAAAGCATGACTATTTTATTGCTGAACTTGTTTCATTTGCAATTGAGTACACGTCTGTGCAAATTAGTCAGGCGTAATTAGTGTCAGACGCTCAAACACAGACTAACATCCTGGCTGTTAATTAGACTCATTCTGCTAAGTTTGTGAACTTATAGCTTTTGCCAACTGTGTGATTTTTATTTATTTATTTATTTATTTTTTCTTTTTCTGACCACAATTCCTAATGGCTTTTGATATTCACAGGTGTTTAATGATGCAGGCGGCAGATGACAGCCCTCTGCGAGCGTTTGGTTTGTTGCTGTGCTCTGCTGCTAAAATCAGAGCGACTGAGGAATCCTCTGCAGAGGGAACAGCTTTCACGCTCCTTCGCGAAGGTGACACTCGTGTCAGCTAAGCCCCGGAGAACGTGACAGGCTTCAACAGCCTCCCTCCCTGCTGGTTCACACAGTGCATCTATGCAGTGTGCCATATGCATACTGCATGACTGCAAGAAACATAGTTAAGATTTGCAAACTAATGTGCCAGGCATTTTTAGTATCACACCAACATTTTGGGCTTTGTTTTCATTCTAAATGCTCCATTTGCTGTAAGCGTTCTTAAACACAGTTTCTTTGTATCGTTGTTTTGTTCTGCACTATGAAAATAGACTTGGAGCATTTTAAATGTCAGCAATTAAAATAATAAAAACTGTATTAAAGCATATTAGGTTGTAATTCCCAACAGCAAGTGTAGCTGAATACAATTTTTTGGCAATGAATCCAACTTAAAAAGTTTGTTTAGAATCTGAAAATGTTTGGCTAACTGTTTAAGCTTATTTGTTTACATGGGTGGTATTATGAATGATTACATAACCTTGGTTGTAATAGACCAAGCTGTAAAAGGACATTCAGACCTTTTTAAGTTTAAAAAGAGGGTTGTTTTTTTTTTTTTTATTTAATCTAAAAAAAATAAATAAATAAACCTTGGGTAAATCATACAAAATAACAATATTGGGCCCATAAAAGATGTCAAAGTAACTGAACAAGAAGACAAGAATATTAACTCACACAAATTGAAATCCCTAAATAAGACAAAGGGGAATCTTAAATACTGAATGGTCAGCCCACAAAGACAAAACAAGGTGGAGAACTCACAAAAACCTAACATATGGAAATCCTATTTCCCCCCCATGATCCTAAGTGGTGGTATGACCCAATCTCCATCTATGCTTGCTCCGCCCCGTTTCCACCTCTGTTCACCTGAAGGACTGGAGCAGCTGCTACTGAGGTGACTAAGAAACAAAAACAGAAAGATTAAACCTAGTCAAACACATATAATAGTATGATTTTGTAAATAAATTCCAAACAAGAAAATCTGTGTTACTCTGTAAATTAAATCCTACATTTAACCAATTGAAAACTATGGTGAAGTATACAATTGTCTATTGTAGCAGGGAGATGATTGGACATTAGTCCATTTGTGTGACTGTAACTGCAGCCATCACATTGGTAAGAGCGAAGAGGTGTCCTAAGACTTGTGGTTGGAAATGCTTCTGCAATAATTCAAGTTTAAACAGGTTTAGCTTGTCTTAGCAGCAATGCTAACGCTAAAGTCAAACCGGTTAGCCAGGAAACGCAACCCTAAGACATTAAGGCAACACATCTTACTTGTGGTTTTCAGGAGAAACATTAACATGCAATCGTTTCAGAATAGATTTTTAAAAGTGAAGTTTCAAGTCTTAATCACAAACCAATTGTTTATTTATTTATTTATTTATTTATTTATTTATTTATTTATTTATTTATGTTTTTTCCCCATGGATGAGGAACCAGGTGAGCAAAACAATCTCAACTGGGTAGAATTTAACTAATTTAGCTCAGTTTGCTCATTTAAAAAAACTCAATTAAAATTATGTGTTATTGTATCCTTTAGCTGTTAAAACTGTCATATTATTTTCCTCATGATTATTTTTTTGTTAAATCTGTTTAAACTGGGTGCATATTTCTACACCAGTTTCATTGATTGAATTCCAACAGTTTGTTTTAATACTGTTTACTGGTTATCAAACCGAACCTGCTATGAAAATTCAATAAACCGAACCATATATTTTCTTCAAACGCAAGTAAAATAAGAGAGGAAGCCAAACTTTGAATTACTATAGTGATGCTCTAGAAGACAATAAAAGAAAAACTTTGTACACAATTGTCATATTCTTAAAACATCTATAGCATTTGCTTTAAATAAACTGACAGTATTTCTGCAGAGCTCAGTTTGAGCTGTGTTCAGATTTCGGCTGTAGTCTGCCGTTCACTCTGCATGCGAGATTGAATAGTTTGCATGGAGTTAATGACCAGTTAGCTTCTAGGGCAAGAGAAAAGCTAAACTCTCCAATCTGAAAAGTTACACCATGCATAAACAAAAAAGGTTAATCTGCAACAAAAACATCTCATCTCATCTCATGTTAGTTACAGTATTTCTAGGTCTCCAGGTATAATTATTGGAAGGTTCATATATTAAATCCAGCATCTAATCATTTTCTAATCAGATTAACCTTTCTTTGTTTTTTAACTGCGCGATTGTAAAATGATTTGTTGTTTCGTGATTTTTTTTTAACACCAAAAACATCCAGTTTTACCTCTAACAAATAAAAAGACTATGAATGAGTTTCAAAAAAATCCCCAGCCCTTTTTCTTAATCAGGTTAATCAGGACACATGACAGATTTTACATCTGTGATTTTTAAAACGACATAATTTCAATCCAGTCTGCGACTTTTTACGACATTCTCATAGAACCAAACTGCATTCCCTAGTGTTTCAAAAGCAAGGTAAGTAAAAGAGCTGAAGGTGCCAAACAGATGTGCCTGCAGTCCGGTTGCGTCATCTACTGAAATAATGTGGTGCAGTAAGAGACGTGAAAAATAGAGAAAAGAGAGTAGCAAACAACTGCATTACGTTCATGCAAAAATAAAGCGCAGCTTTGCTTTCAGTAGCAGGTAACTTGAGCTTCTTCAAATGTTAATTTACAACAACAGGCTTTAATGTATGTCATTGACATTTTATCAAATAAATCAATTTTAGAAAATCAAATAAAATATAACCTGAAAAGTGCGGCATGCATTTGGGTTTAGACTCTTTTACACATTAGAAGGCCTTTTCCCTTCAGAAGTCACCTAATTGCAGTCTGTTTTATGTCATTTTTTTCTCTGTATTTTCTGCAAAGAAAAAAAAAAACAGACAGAAAAAAAAAACTACAACCTAATATTTTCTTCAAATGCAAGTAAAACAACTGTTGTTAAGGTGGAGGTACGGTGTAGAAGACTTTGGCTATCTGCTTAAAAAAAAAAACATTGGAAACATGAATATCAAGGAACACATGCAGACAGCTCAGGAACAAGCTGTAGACAGGTTTAAAGCAGCATTAAGTTATAAAACAATGCCTTCAAGTCTTAACATCTGTTCACTTCATCATTCAAACGCTGAAAGGGGCACGGCACAGACGAGACCATCCACCTAACTGGACAGGTTAGGTTGACGGCCATGATGAGCTACATAGGAGGTGAAGGTGCTCTGCTATTTGGCTTAGATGCAAAGTTCTGAACTAGCAAAGCACAACACTCTTAGCATATGATTGAGCATGGTGGTGGGAGCATCATGTTTTGGGACACCTCTCTTCAGATAGGAAAGGGAAGCTGGACAAGGTAGAAGAGAAGATAAAGAGAAAGCTAAATGGGAGTTCACCTTCCAGCAGACAATGACTGTACACGTAGGTGGAATAGTTTAAATCAAAGCATATTCATGTGTTAGCATGGCCTAGCCAAAGTCTAGACATAAATCTAGTTTAAAAATTTGGGGCAAATATTGAAAATGTGCTTTTACAGATTCTGTGTATCCAATCTGGCAAAACATGAAGGACTTTACAGAGAAAAAATGTGCAAAATATTCTAGTCTCTAGATTAGGGTTTCAAACTCCTGTCAAGGGTCCTGTGAGATACCTGTGTGGTATCTCAGGTTTTAGACGTGTGTGTGGTATCTCCTAGGTAAGAAATTTTTAATTCAGGTGTTGAGACATGAAGACATTTCTAAGGGTTTCTTGAGGACAAATGTTTGATTCCCTTACTCTACATGAGCGAAGCTGGTAGGGGGATACCTCAAAAGACCTGCAGCTGTAATTACAGCGAAAGACGGTCTCCACAAACAGACTTCTAGATTTCAAGTTGCCGTATTTTTGCTCCTTTTCCCCATTAGTATGACTTACAAAAACTCCATTGTAGCAAAATTTGAGTTGCACTCATGAGCTGTCACTTTTAAGTTTAGTGTATTTTGTTTGTGCTAAGGCGGCTTTGAGGCAAGTGGCCACTTCAGTCTACCGGGTCTCTGCTGCTGAGTTGCCCTCAGAAGGGTTTGCCTTTAAATGATGTTGAGCGGAGTGGAGCAGCACATCAAAGCCCCACCCCTATGCGAGTCTGCCAGATGTCTCATGGTCATTTTTAAACTCACACCCCGGGCCCATGACATGTAGCCGTGTGTAAGCATGTAGACAGAGGTAGATGGTCCACTTGGAAATTGGAAAAGGAAGCCTGTATTTATGAGGTGGTTTGAGGTGCTGTGTTAAGACGGGCTTAGCCTGCCACTCTCCCTCTGACAGGCCTGTTCTCTCCCCCACCCCCGCCTTGAGTGGAGGTGACCAGAGACAGAGTGAGGTGAAAGAGTAAAGGCAGGAGAGCCTGTCTAAGACTGGGGCTCTCGGGCAGGTGATGCAGCAAATCACTCTGCCACAGAATGTAGGGTTCACTAGATCCATCATCGTATTCGTGGAGAAGTAGGGAGCAAATGCGTTGTCTGGTGGGGCGGCTTTAAGCTTTCAGAAACTGGTAAGGAAAAGTTAAGAATGATCGCCCAACCTTTAATCCGACCACTTACCTCAGGTCTTTTCTGTTGTCTTGGTTCCCTGTTGATGTCATTAAGTGTTGGGAGACCCTCACTGAGACTGAAAGCAAGAGGTCAGACGTGTGGTCTTCACCGTACCTCCACCTTAACAAGCCCCTGGGCTGCACTCAGAGGGAAGCCGCACATCATGCACGTCTTTCCATGCTTCAGCTGGAGGTAAGATGAGTGATGTCCCAGAGCAGGGAACCCCCTTTTCCCCTCCCCTCGTCTCTTCCTCTCTGCGCCAAGGCGGCCGGCCCATGTGAGTCACATTACTGGAATTGTGCAGGGATGGAGTTGGGTGTGAGGTGATCGCTCTCTTCACCCTCCTTCCCCCTCCTCCACTGCCTCCTTTTCCCTCTCATTCTCTTGTAGATATTCGCCACATGTTGTGAAATGACCAGCAAACATCTTTCCTCTCCCTTTTTCCCCTCCCAACACTGCCTGCGACAAAGAAATCAATTAACTCCTTTCAAGTCAGATCAAAGACCCAATGCACCGACCAGGTCCTACTGAGACCTCTGGGACAATTAAGTCTCCCTTTTTACAGCGACCGGGCCACAGAGATAAAGGCGAGCCGCTGCCACTGTTCGCCGACGTGTGAAGTTGCCATAAACAACTGGGATGAAAACAAAAGGGAATATTTTGTTGCATTTGTTGCACGATAATCAGTAATGACATTTACAAGTAGCTCTCTTGCAAAATGACCTTACTCCCAGTTATCCTACAGAATTTGCACTTTGACTTTGAATGGTCATTTGCCTTTTGTAAAGATAATTCACCTATAGTGCAGCACCCTTAAAGATACATACCTTTAATGTAAGTTATTAGAGACTCTAGATGCCACTCTTTGCCTCAGTTTCAAACTGTTTATAGTTATGAACAAGTTCAAGAGAGCGATATTATGTCTTACCCAGTTTGAAAAGTGGTGATTTGGCCTCTGGGTCAATGTTTGTTATTGACCACTAATAAGCATTTGTTGTATTTGTGAAACGATAAAAAAAAAAAAGTAGAGATTTCACTGGTTTCATGGACTTAGCTTTAACAATCTCTGCATCTAATGTAGTAGTTCATGGTGTTTTCTTTATTCTGCTTTCAAGTCATGCCTGGGTTTTCTGAGATATTTGGCTATTTTTGAAGTCTAGTGTATTTTTTATCTACCTATGGTTCAGCTTTTTAAAGTGTCTTCTCGTTTTTTGGGGGGCGTTTTTTTTCCCCAATGCATTTAACATTTTTTTTGGTGCTAAGGAGAAAAATCAAAGGCCCAGACTGCAGAGCCCTTCTCACTAATCTCTCCCTCATCACCGCTGTGGCACAGAGTGTGACATCAAACCAGTCGGACATGGGGGAAGTGACTAAAGTTTTTGTCCACAGACAGGTGCACTGACCCTGTCCACCCTCGAAGGTGCCACTCTCATTTTATTGGACATTTATGGCCGGCCAGCATTTTTTAACCACCACCTGGATGCAATAAAGGTCCGGCTCCTGAGCCCTGGCTGCCCAGAGGATTTCCCAGCAGCTCCCACGGGACCTCTGGCTAGTTAAGATGTTTATTAAGCTGAAAGTGGTCCAGTGGGAAAACAAGGCACTTCTGAGAGATTCGGGCCAGCAGTTTTCTTGTTAGACAGTGGGCTCCCCGGAGGATTGGGTTTCTTTTCCTTTCAGACCTCGAAAGGGAGGACAGGGTCAGTTCACGGGGTGCAGGGTTGACCAAGTGGTAACTAGGCACATGAACCCAGGAAGGCAAACATCTAGATAGCATCAAGGTCAGCCCGCTGTGATTCCCACAGTTGCAAAGCCCGCAGAGATCAGCTAAAAGCTTTCACATTAGCCCTGAAGTGCGGATAGTTTGATGTTGGAATTCCATCAGCTACATACTTTCGGCTTCGCATGGACTTACTGCATGACCATATAATGTAAAAGTTTGATACATTATATGGATTATATTGATATTGCTATCAAACATACATTATTTATTTTCTATACCGCGTAAAGAAAATACGCGGTATAGTTTCCATATTGTAGATGGAAACTTGTCCATCTACAATATAGAGAAGCTATTTCTCTAAGCTATTTGATAGATCTTGACCTCACTAAGCCGTGCTGGACCTCTACTTCAAAACCCCTGTCTGTAGCCTCCGGCGTTCTGCCTTGTAATAACTGAAGTTAGTCCCTGGTCTTGGTGAGTTTTTCCACTCACACTTTGCTTTTAGGCAAAGTTCAACCAGCTTCTTCCGCACTCCGCCTGACAAACATCACTTTTGTTCTCCTGTAGCTGTGAACTTTCAAACTGCGGAGGCCGCGGCGAGCACATTGCGTGCCGCACATGTTGCGAGCGATGGGTTTTTTAGTGCTCTCTGCCTAATGTTCAGGACAGATTAGAAATGCTCGCCTGTGACAGATGCTGTCTCCATCTTCACTACCAGATCCACCCAGCTGCAAGACATCTGGAGGATTTCTACCTTTTCCTCTGAAGTGCGGCCTGTTATTGGCACACTCACAATCATGCATGCGTACGCTTGCGCACAAAAAACATCCAAGGCATTTAATTGAGACATGAAAGAGAGGAAAAAAAACAGAAGAAGAAGAAGCAGCACTTTTACAGATGTGTGATCTGTTAAAACCCTGCTGACCTTGGTAGGCAGATTGTCAACATGTTTTGTTTTTTGTTTTTTTCCCCAATAGTTTTAAAAAAATATATTTTCATTGCATTTAATTCTGCATGAATGATGTATGAATCTTTCTGTATTTTTGTTCTACTGAAATTAAACCCATTTTTGGAGTATTTGTCACTACTTAGGCCACAAAGTATGCAAACACACGCAGCTTACTCAGCTGACGGAGAAGTTTTCTTCTCCACGTGAAGGCCCGTGCTTGTTGCTGATGGCATGCATCCCACAATAATTCCCCCGTCACTCTGCAGCTTGAACTTTTTCCCTCAGAGGAAACAATATTTTTGCGGGACAAATCCACTGAACAACATGACCATTTGATGAAAGACGCTGCAAATCATACGTAAGCAGAGGTACCCTTTGCTAACGACAACATAAACCTTGCAACAACAAATACCCTTTGCTCAGCCCCAGGATTACACTTTTCAAAGTTTGTGAGAGAGCAGAAGAATTTTTGAGTGCCAGGCTTTATTTCTCTACCTACAACTCCAACTTCATGAGTTATTCCTTACTAAGTTGTGTTTCTTGCCTCTGACCGAGGCAGTTTTATAAGAACTAATAGAGGAGAAAACTGAGATCATAAAATCCTTTAAAAACATTTGAACGATAAAGATATACGTATTGCACAAATATTTCATTATTATTATTATCATTATTATTGAGAAAACTAATTATGACACATCTTTATGACATGAAAGGTTACATTTATTTTGTACTTAAAAATGTTTAAAAAAATTTATAACCAAAAATGTAACTTTTTTATTATTATTATTTTTAAAAAATTACATTTGGAAAAAATATGATGTAATGCAAATAATTTAATTAATTTGTAATTTACACATTAGTTATATTTGTTTTGTTTTTTGCATTTGTAAATTTTGTTCTTTTTTTGAGTGAAGTCAACAATTACAATAAGAATGATATCATCTTTCAGTAAATGTCATAAACATACCTTCTAGGCGTTTTCTTCATTTTTGCTCTTTACATTTTTGCCCATTACGAATATATTACTGTGTTTTTTTGTTGTTGTTGTTTTTGTTTGATTGTTGTTAATTTCTTTGTTGTTGATTATACTTGTTTACTAGCTTTTGGGTTGAATAAAACAACACCAATCTATTCTGTGCAGGTTAGATAAGAAAAAAAATATGCTTCTACAAAAAGTAATTAAAATTAACTTTGCAAATTATGTTAAATTTTATATTTTTTGGGAAAATGGAGAATACTTAAAATTTGAAACATTTTTTACTGAACTATTTTATATTGCTCCTGATGCTTAAAAAAGTGTTTCACTTCTGTGTTTGGCTGCATGTATGTAAATAATAATAATAATAATAATAATAATAATAATAATAATAATAATAATAATAATAATGGAAAGTTATGAGTCCTGAAAAGATTGGTAAAGCCAATGTCAAAAACGTCCCAAGCAAACAAAGTTTCAAGCATTTATACTATAAAAAGAGCATGCATATAAATTACGTTACTGTGAAGGAAGAAGATAAATATATCGTTCAAATTGCATCATATGTAAACGATCTTGCTTTGTAAGGTGTTTTTATTATTATTATTTATTATTATTATTATTATTATTATTATTATTATTATTATTATTATTATATTACTATTTTTCTGCAGTTTCCCCTTTAACTCAATTTAGTACAGTGTCGACATTATCCATGGACAACATTGATGATTTCTGTAACACGACAGTGAATACGGCAAACATGGGATGACGAAGATTCTGCACGAGGAGGGGACTGTGTTGAGAGAAACGTCCCAGCAGGGGGCGATGTTGTTGCGCAGAAAGCTGGCATAACACCTGCGCGGCTGTATCAGGCCTGTCTGTTTCAGTCAGGAGGAGACGGGCCAGAAATCTGCATGAGTCACTATGAGTACGGTAGGTTAGCTGGAATCACAGAAGAAGTAACCAGCTGCTGAATGATGACATCTCTTATTTCTAATTATATATACATACATGAATTAATTAATGGTCATGAAGCGAAACATTTGATTAGAGTTTAAGTCGGTTCAGGAAACGGTTCACTCATTCACAGTGTCTGGGAGAGAACGAGAGTAATACCTTTATATCAATTTGTATTACCAGTGGATATATACAATATCAATTAACCCTCTATGGCATGACTTTTTATTTTTGGGAGCCTGGTGGTCCCTAATTACACATTAATCATCAAATCGGACCAACAAAGGACAACATTTCCACCAGCTCCCATATCTGGTAGATTTGGAGGTTGCACGACTCACGTTGTGCAGGTTTTCAAGTTGTAAGGAACACTATCTGCACCAGCCATATGAAGTATCCTGTAGTCCCATATTTTTGGTTTTGGCAGGTATTGCTTCAGTCTTTGCCTGCCTTGGATTAGGAACATTTGTTCATTGATGACCAGCTTATCACCCTTTGGGACTGTAGTTAGTTTTGAGGATAAACAAACAATGAAATAATGGTGGTACAGTGGATCCTCATGTTTTCATCGGGAATAACCCGAACTATGAACCATGCGCCTTTTGTCCATGAAATGATCTTGCATCCATCTCCTGTTGCTGTTAGTCATTAATAAAGTTAAAAAAATTGACTTTATAATTATTTTGTAATCAACTGCATATCGATGCATGAGAATAATATTGTCTGAACAAAAGGGCACCAACTGCGCAATGTTTCCCTGAGACAACAAACAAACAAAAAAAACCCGCAGTTTTAGCATATAATTTATTTTAAAAATTGTCTTGAAATGATCTACAACACTTCTTTACATACTCACAGACATGAACATATTTTTTAGTTAGAGCCACTGAAAATATAAACACGAAGAAAAGTGATCTATACCTTACAAGCAAGAGGCAAGGCGTAGCATGCAACTCTCCTTCATGAAAAGGTCTGCTCCTCTTCCAGGTAAAAGGTCACATGAACCTCAGTACCTCTTTTATTTGGACAAAAATAATAAAAGATAATAAATAATAAAATATGTATTTTAAATTCCGCCCCCCCCCAAAAAAAATAAAATAAAATAAAGGAGCAACATGAGGTACAGATATGTGGTTTGTTGTGTGAGGGCAGCGCCGTGCTATAGAGGGTTAAGAAGAAAAAAGTACAATTTGTAATAAGAGTCGTCATGGAGACGGTTTTCTGTAATGGAACTAGTTAGTTGAGCAACAATCCGGCTGGTAATGTCGAGTAAACCCTGAGGCAACCGTTGCCAGTGATCAGCACACTGTGGCTGTGGTTGTCAGGGAGAAGGTTACCATGTCAACTTGTTAGAAAAGACTTGAAAGGTCTATAACTATTTAAAGAACTTTTGGTGTCTTAATAAAAGCCTAATTCTTCTTCTTTTTTTTTTTACACTGCTCACGTGAAACCAGACGATCTTTTGAAAACAACAGCAAAAGTCCTTATAATCCTAGAACCTGCAGAGTTGTGTGTAATATAATGCATCTATTGTGCACATTCAGCCATGAAGCTTTATTATTATTATTAATCAGAAGCTTTACAGTTGATCCAAGCTTGTATATTTTCATTTTTAAGAGCATCATCATCATAGAAAAAGACATTTAAATACATGCTGTCAGCTTTTTGTTTATGAACTGTTGGCGGTGTAGATGTTCAGAACTTCCATTTCACTATTAAAATACAAATGAATCTACATTTTGCTTGTTGTGGTCAAAGTCTTCCTAAATAATAGTAATATAAAAACAGACAATTAAAAACTAACATTTATTTTATTATTAGATTGGTTCAGACAGTAGGTTTTTAAAACTACTAAGAATAAAAATTAGTTGTTCTTGAAATGTTTCAGCCATTAAATTTACAAAATTTATTGACTAAAATCTGCCTAAATAAAAGCTTCAAAAATTGTTACACCAACTTAATTGGTTATATTTGCAAAGTTTAATCAGACCTTCAAAGTCAACGGCACACAGCAAAAGTTAGACGTCTTATTTGACAGACAATACGGTGAGACATCTGTTTGTTCAACGTCTTACATAAAAGCCTTTCTGTTTAATTTACAACATGAATTCCCCTCAAAGCTTTCAGGATTGTAAGCATTTCTCATCTTGGATATTTAGGGCCGAAGGATTGGATCTTAGGGATTAAATAAGAAAGGGGGGGATGTTTTTGCAAAATTTTAACAATCAAAGATATATATGGTTTTCCTGAGTCAGAGAAGTAGATCAGAGACCAGTGAGGGAGGAAGAGAGGTCTGCTGCCACTATAACAGCAGAACTGGGCTGTTTCCTCAGCTTGATTAAGTTGGGGATTTCATCCAGCTCATTGATTTAAAGGGATCATTTATGAAAACAAACAGTGAACATTTCTTCTGCCGGAGTGGAGAAGTTAAAACTAGCAGAGTGAGTTTGGGTTTGCTTGGTGCTTTGACCAGCAGCTTGAAAAAGAGGAAACACATGTATATACATGTAGTTTTTGTTTACGTCACCTTAGCTTATATAACATTGTATAATTATATTTAATATTATAATAATTATATATAATATTTAATATATGTTATAATACCACATTAGGTAATATAAAAGTGATAATTTATGACGTTACCATATAAAAATGTAACTATTTCCGGTCTAAATGGAAAAAGACCGGAAATAAAAAGCCCATTTAGACTTAGCCCATGTGCCCAACATCCTAAACTCGCCTCTGTTCCCAGCCACATACAAACTAAGAAAACATTTTAAAACAGTGGCATATTTAGTTGCATTAATAATCAGGCATACCTGAGTCAGCGGTTGTGACTCGGCTCGTGATTAAATCTAATCCTAATCCAGACCCGGCTCGGTTTTGCTTTAACAGGCTGCGGGGCCACAGCCACAGGTAAACAGATCTCGGAGTCACATTTCAAATCTGGACGTCAGCTCGCTGTCACACAGGAGGCTGTCAGCTCATTTGTCAGAAACTCAATAAATTTGTCAGTGGATGGGGATGGCAGCGGGGGGGAAGAAGAAGAAGAAAATCTGAATCCAATAAATCATAACGTAAACAAATCTCGCCATGGGTTGACAGTGCTGTATTGTCCTCCGGTCTAACCCTCCGGGAGCTGAGATTATCCCGCAGTATCTTTTTTTTCTTCTTTTTTTTTGACTGCCTCGGTAAAGATAAGAGCTGGACTGAGGAGTCGTTGTTCTGAAACTTTTCATCTGGGAATCCGTGTAAGCTAAAATAAATAAATGAATAAATGTATCCTTAAAATATTTATAGATGTAGAATTTTACATCAAAGAATAAGTTGCATCCTATCCAGGGGCCCTTTACAGGCCTGAATGGGGGCCCATGTATTCGTAGCTTCGCTGATCCAT
>CAEGAD010012472.1:0-23556 GCA_903067055.1 Poeciliopsis paucimaculata
ATATATGCCTGTGAGGTTCTTCTTCACCTCACGTTATGCCTCTTCAGTCACTCTGAGTCATACTGATGGTTGCTAAAACTGAGGTCTACCAGTAATTGTTTTTGGTAATTCAACAATTTTGGATCCTAAATCTACCTAGTGGCTCTCTGCAGCACATGACTCACAGTTTACTTGGCTGCTGTGAGTGGACAAAATCCATCAGCACTAACACACACCTCTCGCTCTACTGAATCAATATGACTCCCCAGCTTGATTTGTGCATTCATTCATAACCACATGTCGGATGAAAATGTGTTGAAATTTCAAACCAAAGGGATTTGGAAATGCAATTTTTTTTTTCCAGCAGATATATACAGCTAGATTTTGTTTGTTTGCCAGCATCTGTGTTTTATAAAGACTTAAATAAATAAATAATTTTAAAAAAGAGACTAAAAGCTCCTGCGGCATTTATTGCTCTATCAGTATTCAACATCAAACACCTAAGGCAAGTGACACATTTAAGATGAGAAGTTATCAGTACATAATCATCATATAGCACAAATTTAATTTTAATTCCTTCTCACATTGCAACGCAGGGCAGCAAACTTCATTAATTCTGCACAATATGCAAGCGAATGTGTGCGTCTGAGATGAGCCATTAGTGGCTATTGGGATGCAGACGGCAGCACAGAGCATCTACGGCAGAGCTTATCATGCTTCACAGTCTCGACCCGGCTGACCTCGCGTCTCCAGGATCAAACAATTACTGTGAACAGGTTAGGAAGGGAAAAAGTGAGTGAGCAACCCTGCAAAGATTAAACAACGTGGCCACAACTGAACAATTTCTCACGACAGCACCTTGAACTAATGTAACATTTTATGTTAAAAGTGCAAACTGGCTTGTAAATTCATTTGATTTTATGTGATCTGTCAACGTAACTGAAGTGGAAGGACACAATTTTCACATTTTTGTTTTACAAATAAAAATCTTAAAGGTGTTGCATGCATTACAGAGTATGTTTCTACCACTTCAGACTAAGTGACTGAAACTCTCACTCACTGCTTTTTGCAGAATAGTGCAAGCTCAGGCAGACTGGAAGAAGAGCTTTTGAAAAGAAAATGAAGTTTTACAGCAGATTCTCAATTGGATTTGGGTTTAAACGTTGACTGGGCCCATCAATCACATGAAAGTGCTTTGACCTGAACCCTTTCATTAGAGCTTTTATCGTGTGTAACATCATTTAAACTTTCCTCTGGGTTATCCCCTTCTTTACATTTTGACTTTAATGGAATCAGTATTGGAACAATGTAACACGGATGCAGGGAAAAAGAAACTAAAAATGCCCCAACATGTGCTTTACTTAAATTTGTACATATGATTTGATGAGTTAGATATCTGTAGATATTCAGATAAATAGTTTTTAAAAAGTTTTATCCAAAACAGAAATTTCCTATCTATATGTGGACAGGAGGTGCGAATTTAATACGAAATGTTTTTTTTGCCAAATTTCTGAGCCAAAATTATACACCTACCTTAGTA
Organism: Poeciliopsis paucimaculata; assembly: GCA_903067055.1. Taxonomy (NCBI): domain Eukaryota; kingdom Metazoa; phylum Chordata; class Actinopteri; order Cyprinodontiformes; family Poeciliidae; genus Poeciliopsis; species Poeciliopsis paucimaculata. Next base: position 1,520 of record CAEGAD010012472.1, read on the forward strand.
GGTGTATAATTTTGATTATACACCACTGTATAATCTGGTGGCAGCTCAATGCAATGAATAATATTTGGGTGGATTGGAGAAAAAGTGAAAAAGATTCATGCTACATTATTCAGGTTTTATTCGTAAAAAACCTGAATAATGTGCTGAGATCCGTCCCTGAGGACCAAGATTGAGAAATACTGCTCTATCATACAAAATCACATTTCAAACACATTGAAGTCTATGGTTATAATGTGACAAAGTGTTAAAATATTCCATACATAGTGAAAACTTTTGCAATTACCGCTGTTTGTATATATTTTTCATTTTTTTACTGATCAGGCTGCAGGCAAAGGCCCATTTTGTCTTTCCTACAGACAGGAGCCTGAAGACGGACAACCGGTTATATGATCATTTATTTTTCAAATTTCAGACTTGAAGAGTGTTACAAAGGCTAACTCTGGTTTTTGTTCCCTGTCTCAACCCTTTAAGGAGTGAAGAGCAGCTCTATCCAAGGCCATTAAATCCATCATCTGCTCTGAGCTCTGGAAGACTGACCTCGATATAGAGAGAAAAACCAGAAACAACTACACCCCCTCTCCACCCTCCTGCACCTCGTTCCCTTCCAGGCCGTGGTCCACTCACTATGACATCAGCAGTCCTCACCTGCTGCTAAAACAGATGGCGCCTCATCACTGACCCCAGCCAGGTTTAGAAGACCTGCTCTGTACATATACTAATTTGGGAGTTTATAATGTGCGAACCCTCTGAAGCCATTAGCTTCCTCTTCCACCAGAGCAGCAGCTCTTCTACTACGTCCGTTTTCAGATCTAAACAGGATGTAGGAGTCGTAAGCAGCTTCCCTGCAGCAGGCCACCTCTCCACAGGGGGCCTCTTGGCACACAAAGGCACCTGGGGTTGCAACTCTTCCTCCCCCTTCATGTAAACCTCGAATTTCTGCCTTCCACTGTGGCCAATTATGGAACAACGATGGTGAAGTGATGCACTACTTCTGATCCAGCTTGAGAGAAATCTGTGCACATTTCCTCATTCAATAGCTAATGATATGGAGAGAAAGGACATATAATCCCTTTAACTCCTACCACACCATCCTTAGACGATGGCAATCTGTCCACAGAAGGGTTTAACAAGAGACTTCTCACAAATTTTTGTTTCACTCCATCTCGTCAGGTGAATTAAGATGGTTTAAAGTTCTGCACACCAGCTCAATCCACTTCCCACAACAAGTAACTTTGATTTACACACCCTCTTCCTCTTCCATTCTGTACAATGAAGAATGAAGCTTGTGAAATGAATCGCTCCACCTATACTGCTCCAAAAGAACAAGGAGAACCTCCAGAACCTTTTGGAGGTTCATGCTACCTCCAAAAGGTAGCGTTCCTTCCTTGCAGAAGGACCTTCTGCAAGGAAGTATGCTTTCCTTGGATACTTCTCACAGAGAATATGCAAGTCAAACAAATGTCAATTTATGGTAAAACCATCATTACGATGAAATGATATTTCATCTATGTCTCGGCATTGAAAATAACTTTTTCCAAAAAAGGATTTTCTACTATATCCAATTCGCACCCATCATAAATCACATTGGCTTGCACATTAATGTCAAGTTGACCCGTCCTGCAGAGACGCAAAGACAAAAAGCTGCTTTCAACTGCCCCCTGCTGACAGGGTCATGAACAAACCCCAACCTCAAAAGGAACACTTCGCAATTACTGCACAGGTCGATTCAGATCCGATACTCTCAAAGTTCTTGTTCAAAGGTACAAATTCAGTTTAAGAGTAGGCTTTCAGCATATCTAGTGGTGAAAACAATCTATCTGGTTGAATTTACTTTCAAAAGAAAGAGAGGAACAAATGCTTGTTTTGGGTCCATGTCTGTTTTCCCTCCTGTTTTTGTTTTAGGGAATCAGAATTTGAACTTCATTTAAGCTAATAATTTATCATTTTACACACAAATACAAGCATCATAAATAAAGAGAATTTAATTTATACACTGAAACATCAAAGGAGTAGAGATAACGAGACAGCATAGACAGAATACATAGCAACCTACTCTGGATAATTTATGTCTCAGGAACAACAAGGATACAAAACAGTATTAACATTCAGGTGAGAAATCGCTTCAGTATTGTTTTTTTGGTTCTCTTCAGCTTTTTTTTTTTATATAGTGTCCCCTCAGAGGCTGTAGTTAATTCTGTTTATCTGAGAGGAACATGGCTCGAGCAAACCGACAAGGACAAAGCCTCCGTTTTGATTTACATAAATGGCTCAGATTCGAATTTAAAATTCACACTACTTTTGATGGCAGGGTGAATGATCAAAACAGACCTGTGAATAACATACTTGTAATAACGTTAAGGGTATGTTTTTTTTTTTTTTTAAATCTCATGTTTCTGGACACGTTTCTTGTTCTGACATTGGGTCAACTGGGTTTCAGAAAAATGCTATAACCTTCAATCAACCCATCGCTGACGACAAGCGTGGCTTTATCCTTTATTTATAAAGAGCGATCCGATTCTGCTTCAAAAGGTCTTCCGTCAACACACATCTCGCTTTGCTGTGGATGTTTACAGGGGAAAAAAGTTTCCTGAGGATGATGTCGGCTTTCGTCCCCCGTGCTTTCATGCTTTCCTATGCCATGCTGATTGTTCAAATTATGATCAAATGTTTTTTGCATCTTCAGTTGATTGTGTGTGTTGGGAGCAAGAATTACTCCCAGGAATTAATCAGATGCTTTGTCCCAAATGACTCAATAATATTAGAGAAGCTGCTTAAGGTATAAAAAAAGCATGACTGATATGAGCGTAACTGCAGACTTACTGGTGGCCAACGACTCTACAGCTTGTGACAGCAGTCTCTATGCATTCACTCCCTTTGAACTGGCTTTATCTCTTAGAAATCCTCATTCCCCCTCCTAAAATTCGTGAAGTTTCTGGGGTTGTTGCTCATTTCTTTATAGCACCTGTGAGGGGGTGCAGCTGGACGATCCGAATCTCTACAGATCTCATCTTTATGACACCACAAGGCCCAGCAATGATGAAATAAACAATTGTGTCAAGAATCTGAGCGTTGTGGTTGTGTTTTGTTTGCAAGGCAAGCAGTTGATTAACTTTCTGTCTCCCTCCTCCTTGCTCAGAGGGTTGATTCAACCAAAACGGCAACTATACCACTCACCAAATAGGCATACTTCCATACCGCTCCAGCTCACATTAAGACGACTAAGGACTGCAACTCAAATGAACCTGCAGGGTTTATCAAACTGTGACTATCAAGCCGAAATTGTGATTATCAAGCTAAAATGATCAACCTCACCTCGGGTTAGGAGGAGGCTGATGGAAAGATGGAAGTGATGTGTGCAGAACAGGAAGCTGAATTTTTCAGCCAATTTTCTGAAAAGAAATGAGCTTGGAATCCCAGCAGGTTTATACAATTTCCACTGCTATCTAAAGCATAATTTCTCAATTTCCCATCCTATTCTAAATATCTTCCTCATTTTCACCACCCTTATATTTACTCAAACTTTCTTCCAATCACTGTACCACTCTCACAACCCCTGGTTAATGTTTAGTTAGCCGTCAGTCTGGGTTGGGCAAATATTAGGAAAGTGGAATCATTTCCACATGGAACATGACTGAGGTCAAGTCTCTAAAAGGAAGCAGATGGACAAACTTTCTGGGTGAATTTTTGGTGGGTGTCTTTTGCTTAAAGGTGGTCTCTAATCTGAAGACTAGGGGTTCGATCTCTGGCTAGAGCATGAGTCAATATGTGCTTTGGCAGCAAAGTGAAGCCAACACTTCATCTAAGATCAACTAATGAGCGGGGATTTATTTTACTGGCTAAAACATGAGCAAACAACATCTGTAGGGGTCCTGGAGTGTCTGCTACTGGTCTGAAGTAGATTTATGGCATCTATGGGTCTCCAACCACACTGACAAAATCTCTGTTTTTGCCCACTGCCGTTTCACTACATAGGTGACATAAGTTAACAAACACTCCCTCAACAACTTAGAGGCTCAGAAGCTGTCTGCTCCTCTATCTCAGCCTTGAGCCAAAACCACCATAATACAGTAGGAGAGCTGGATAACATGGTAAACAGGAATGACTTTTACAGATAAGCCAACCAAGGACAGCTCTGCTTCAAGCTCAAAAACAGAAAGAAAAAAAAAACTCCACTATCTCTGCCATTTTGTGTTAAGTCGCTCTGCAGTGATATTCTATCTGGTACGCTCTGATAAACAAGCTTGTTTTGGACATTCAGGAGTCGTAATAACTTATCTGGGAATAACATGAGATTTACCAAATATTAGCAGCAGCATTATCTTTTGACAGGATCCAAGTGAGAAGGGCCCGTCTGTCCAGTGGGCTCCACGGCCTGCGGCAGAATCTGCCACTGTCCACAATATAAGATGATGTGTCACCATGTCTTTGCCTTAGACAGCACAATGATGTCTACTTTAAATCCTTTGGCTTTCATTCTCTTGAAAATTGTGAAAAATAGTAGAAAGCTTGTTCATCTGTAGAGTACTGTTAACAAATGAGGTCACTTCAAATTATTTAAAAGAAAATAGAGGAACAGGGGTCAAGGAAAATTACACTAACATGAGAAGGACATCAAAAGAATAATAGCAATAAAGTTTTTTTTTTTTTTTTTTGTCTAAAATGCTTAGACATGCTAAAAAAGGTTAAAATGTATAAACTTATCTTTTTTGCTAGAGGGAAAATACAGTTTTCTGATTAAATTGAATAAGAAGTTTCTGTACATCACAGGTTTTCAGGGATTTGGTTCGATGTTTGAGGAGCATAGAAACTGAATCGCACCTTCCCACTTTTTAGTTTTGGTCCTGGAAATACACAGAAATCATCTCTTAACAAGACACACTGACTACAAATAAAAAGCAACACACCCGTTTTCAAAATCCTATTGCAATTTTTCAGCAACGGAAGTGGGCAGATTTAGACTTTACTGGATGCTAAAATGCTTTGAAATGATCTCAAAATCATTTGTAAAGTAAAATCATAAAGAACATTTTTAAGCGTGTACTTACCATGCTGTTGTCCACCTTTATTATCCATCACAAGAAAGTCCCTAGGAAAGATGCTGCTGCTACAAGCCACTGAGGTGAAAATCCCTTGAAAGTGAGCTACTCCGTTTCAATAAATACATTCCACCTCTTCTAAGTTGGAACTGAAAGCGAGGCTTTAACACAGCAAAAATAGTAACAAAGACATGTAGTATACAAGTGCAGAAAGTAGGTAGTTGTTTTTTAATAGCATTTGTTATCCATAATGAAAGGATAAAGTCTATCTCTTCATAACTTGCAGAGAAAGTCATGTGATGCTTCGTTAAAAACATAACCTCTCTGCTCGTTTCAGCCCATCTTGTCTCGCCTTTCTTGTGGTCCCATTGTAATTTATTAAAAAGCTCGACAAAGGCCACAGCCTTGAAGATTTGTTTATGCTGCATGCATGCAAAGGGCAGGGTGATGGCTGTCACACCTGAAGCAAAGGATAACATGGCAGCCCTGGCCGCCGCCTCTGGCCTGTTTGCAAAGTGTTGTGGATTCCAACAAACACATCAATCAAAATGACAGAGACCAGGCAGCAGGTATGCACAGTTCCTGCTCTTACAAATAGGATTCACCAGAGAAGACTTTTATTTATAAAAATAAAAAAATAAAAAAGGTCCTGAGCTATGAAACATTGGACCAGTCCTCGGAGGGAACACTACATGAATACTCACTGATGTGGCAAAGTGGAAAACCAAAGCGATCCTGCAGCTTCTGACGACCCTGCCAGGAGCAAAGCTGCAGCATGTCTGCATTTAGGAGCCAACTATCTCCCTCATTCCACTAGCATTGCCTCAGCGCTGCCAACGGTCTGTTTCTACAGCAACAACAGACTCCCGTCTCATGTCCTTCCTGTTGTCTATAGCGTTCCTGTTTTTTTGTATTTTTTTTACCTAATCTTTAATTTTCTCCTCTCACCTGGCCCTTCTCAGTGTCTGCTGGGCGTGCCTCATCGATGCTCATTTTCTGGTTGATGGAGGTGAATGTCAGTGCAGGTCCACAGTCCTCTACAGCGCTGAATGAAAAGCTCATTAGGAGGCTGAGGGCACCAGTGCATTCATGCTGCTGCACGTTCTGCAAGTTAAGGAAGGAGAAGATGAGCGCGACGCACAATTTCCTGGACAGAAGCCTCTGACCAGTCTTACATGAGATAATGTGTCACTGTCCATTACGTTTGCAAGCCTAAGAGATTCAGGTGCACATAAACCAAATTTCTATTTAATTTTGAGAAAGAGAGGAGTGAATTTAAATAGATAAGTTGTCCAGAAATTAGAATCGACTACTTTCGCCTTAATCTCTGACTAGTGATCGACAGGTCAAAAACGATTAAATTGGATTTTTTCCCCTCTCTATTTAAAAGCAACAGAGCTAAAAAAAAAAAGCCTCCAGCATTTTCAGTCTATGCACACATCAATGAACGGCCTGTATTCTTGACCACACTGGGCTGAATAAAGGTTGTATTAGTAGGAATAAAATTAGGGGAAATCTTATTTATTTTCCATTATCTTCTTCAATCTGCTGCCGACTTCATTACACGTTCTAAGCATTAGAAGAAATTGGTATTGTCCAAGAAAAACATGGCTGGCGCATTGTTAGATTTAAAGGACATTTATTTTAATTATAGTGAACACAGCAACATTTCAATAATGGCAGCAGGCTTCTAGCAGTGACAGAAAAGCTCAGAGTTGGAAGAAAAATGGATGGAGCTAAACACTTAAATGCTACACGTTCGAAGCAAGAACTGACTTAAGACTAGGTTGGAGTTTCACATTCAAACAGCGTTTTGACTCCAAACATGCAGCCAGAGGTAAAATAGAATAATTTAGATCAGTGAAGCTCAACTCTAGTCCAGGAGAACTACTGACCTGTAACTTTGGGATGCTTCCCTTTTCCCCAAAAAGCCACAATGGAAATACAAACCACACTTTTATCATTGTTTCATATTAGAAAGAATGAAGCACTGTGGTTGTAACCTTAGATTATGTAAACAGGTTTAAGAGGTCTGAAAATGTTTGCATCTTTTGCATGTTATAAAAGCTCTAGAATAAAACACAAGTCTAAAAAGGAAGTGGTTCATGAATCACAAAAGGAGACCTGCAGTCTCTTGGATAAAAAAAAATATACTGGTGCATTTGTGTGAACTACAAGTCTACGATTAAAATTTAACAACTAGTTATTGTGTCTAACTGCAGCCATTCCACACCTGACAACCAGGGGGAAATGTTCGCAACCTGGTCACAGAAATGAGAGCACCGACGAAGATCTACCACACTCAACTAAAAGCTGGATCCCGAGTACAACTAAGAAAGGACAGAATGAGAGGAAAGATTAACATTCTTGAAAAGACAGGAAGTAGAGGATTTTTAATTGAATGCAGAATGTAAGAGACTGAAATGTAATGAATCTCTTTGAAAAATATTATAAATAACAAATATCAAGAACTCCACCCGAATTGGTTATCTTAGAATCATGTCTAACTGGCACGGCTAAGTATCTGATTGCCATGTACCCGTTTCACTCAATGCACAAGAGACTTGTTATGTGCCTGTGCTCTCACTACATATTTGTTTTCCATCTGGGATGTGCAGCTCCAGATGCAGCTGATGCATCTACCTGCCATTGAGTGTCACAAAACTGAGACAAAGCACTGCAGGGAGGGAAGCATCTGAAGCGCTTCCTGGAAAAGAGGAATTTGGGCTCTCAGGTTGTTCGGAGCCAAGCAACTCACGACAGTCTAGTCAGCGTATTACAAGAACTCAGAATGCCATCATCCAGTGATGAGAGGAAACGACAACAAAAAAATGTTGAAAGCAAACGTGAAGCCAAGGCTGCGGCAGCGTCGCCTTGATGAGGTGGGAGATGTGGCATTTAATCCTTTTCATGTTCCAACTTCAAGTCTCCTGCCAGAAAATGAGTTGGTCCATGTTTTGATACATTTCCTTCTGGTTCAGGTGCAACAACACCCTGAGTCACCCTCACATGAGTGGTATTCAAAGTGTGAAAATGCAAAGTAAATGGGTTTCCTCCTGAGATTTGGACACTTTTACTGTTCTCTCCTGTAGGATGTGTCAGACTGAAGGCATTTCTGTACATATTTGTTGGCCGCCCTCATAAAGCTGGGTAAACAGCCTCAACATAAACTTCTCTTTTATAGCAGTAGCATATTGTCACATTGTACTTTGCCAAAAGGATACATATTAATCATCTATAACATTTCACAGCGTTGGAGCATATGGAGGAGATGTTTGGCCAGTCCTCTTAGACCAGTCTCTCTGCTTTCATCTCCTCAGCTCATCCCAAACGTTTTCTACTGATTCAGGTCAGAGGACTGAAATGGGACTGATTTTGAGAGACATTAACCATTTTATTAACATTTGATCATGTTTTGGATTAATATCCCATAAAAAAAAAAAACTCAAAATAAACCATTTTTTAGTCGACCAAATTTTTATTTCAAATCTTTTTGTATTTCAAAAATCTCATCATGCCCATGCACTTTTACAAGTATCCCAGGACTTTTGAAAGAGAAAAGGGCCCACAGCATCACAGATCCTTTGCAATGCTTAAGCAATGGACACAGGGTGCTTTTCCACACATTCACATCTTGTTTCATATCTTCTGCATGTTTGGATTCCAGAAAAGCTCAGGCTTAGCCTCATTTTACCCGAGTGCATAAAGTCGCAGCAGAGACTCAATTTGTGACTGCAGGTCAGTAAAAGTCGGTCATCCCTCTCAAATAAACAATCATGTGGCAAGAAGAAAGGAATCATTAGAACTGGCAAAAATGTTCCTCTGACTTTTTTTATTTTAAATTGTAGAAACATTCACCGTCTACATTAGCTTATTTTATTGGATTTTTTTTAAAACAGCTCAAATGTGAGTGTTCCTGCTAAGGAGAACCAGGACTGATAAATTTAATGAAAAACAGTAAAAGCACTAAAAGGAAACTTCATTAATATCCAGCATTTTTCCAGCATGCTTAGAACCATCAACTTGATCAGCAAATGAACATGTCAGTATTAGCTCTAATCATCCCGTTCCGCCTTTCTTTTTTAGGCCTCTACAGATTAAATTTACACAAGCATATAAAACTTAGTATAACAAAGAGTGTCACAGCTACTGAAAGAACATAAAACACCCCATGAACCCATCCCGGGGGGTTAAGGAACAATATATTTAACAAGGTGAGGCCGAGTCCTTCCTCACAGCACTCAAAGCCCTCAAAGGCCTGACTGTCATGTCGTCTACTCTACGTTTAATTACATTTTCTGCACTTAACCATCAAGTGGCTCCTAGGAGACTTATGCAAATCTTACACAGACAGACAGACCAACACCAGCTGCTGGCTTTTGCAAGCATGTAGCAGCCCTGAAAACCCACTTCATTAAATGTGTGTGTGCAGAAAGAAAGAAAGATTCAGGGGAATGCTAGCAGCAGGTGAAGCATGTGCAGTGAATACAGAGCAGAAAACCTTCAATGAATGCAAACAAAAAGTTCTTAGCTGTTTTCAGTCAACGCTGCTTTTAGTTTTAGGATATTATGGATGCAGAATGCACCGTGCCATAAAAATCTGTGTTTTGTCATATTCACATGTTTGCTATAAAAACTGATGCAAAGATGCTTCAGAGTCACATCTTATTCCTTTGCATTAGCCAAGTTGAAATCCAGAGGATTTATTAAGCATTGCAATAGATGCAAAGTCTACAATGTAACCCTGACCAGAGGTAACCTTATCAAAAACACCAAGCTCTTTTTGAACTTTAATACATCAGTGATAACCCTCTGTATTTTATTACTGACTAGAAAGAAACTCAAGCCTGACGACAAGTATCTTATGAGGAGATTCTTATTTTATGAAAGTATGCTATAATAAATCATGCATCCTATCTATATAGGATATAGATAGGGGACTTATTGGGTCCCCAGTTTAAGTCGTTTTAAATGGTATACTAAATTCAACTTCCAGCATTTGTTCTTTTGCTGTCTATGATTTTATGCCACCAAATCATCCAGTAGCATTTAAAGCACCCATTTAAAAAAAACAAAAAAAAACGGAGTGGCTCATGTTGGTGATGGTGGTATGATGATGTGGGGGGTCTTTTTATGACCCACACTGAACCTCTTTGTAGAAACTAGTATAGTTTGAATTGTTGTTGCTCATGTCGTTTCCCTCAACACATGTTGTAACACTTATCTCTGACAGGACAATGCAGCTTGTGCCAAACCAAACTTTTTCCAACCTGACATTTTGACAATTGAACTAGTGTTTCATTAAAGTGACCAAATAGGGCTGTTGTGAATGAACTTATTTGATTATTTCTCCCTACATAGAGCCAACATGAACCAAAATCTCAGACAAATGTTTGACATCTTTGCCATGAAGAATTAAGAACACCTTCAAGACAAAAGGGGATCTACTGCATTAATAATAAAGGTTCTACTAATAAAGCGAAAGGTGAGTGAACGTTATTGTTTTTGGCTGAGTATCGGGACATCTCCACATTTAGTTACTCTGTTTTAACACTAAACACTGGGTTCTGGAGTAGATGTTTGATATCGAAAAAAATGGCCTCACTTCTATAGGGTATACTATCAAATTTATGAACAACCTGAAACATTCACTCTATGAATGAGATGATTGCTTTCAGTAGCAGTTTAGATGCTGGTATGTAGGTTTGCAAATTGACTGGGTGTAAAATGTAAAGTAGGTTAGTTTGCTGACACACAACATCCTCATCCATATGAAAACAGCAGCCAGAATAAAGGCAGCCCCATTCTGCCAAAGCGTTATCTCCGCTCTCCAGATCCTGCTTCGTGCACCGGCTGCTGCACCTGTTTACACTCACAACATCTCCGGCACAACAAACTCAACTGTGTCACAGTGTGAAGATTCCTCTGTGCGAGTTAGAGAGGAGTGAAATTGAGTTCACACGTGATTACATTTGTGTATCCAGAATGCCAACAAGACTGCACACGCGTGTGCTGTGGAGGCATATGTGAGAGATAATTTGTAGGCACTTTACTTTTGAAGACCACCTTTAGCCAATCACATTTTCAAGTTAGACACTGGTGGAATTTAATTTACACCTAAAATGCTCAAGTCACACAACATTTACCGTCAACACTCCTCTTCCTGATAAGTGAGCATTTCACACTTAGTTTATAAACGGGTCTTAGGGCTTCCAAGGTAATTATTCTGATATTTCTACTTGCAAACCTAAAGGGATAGCAAACTGGATGGTTTGCTATGCCTCCCCCAAACCATTCAATTGTTTTGGTGCGCATCAGATGTTTCACAAGTATTTTTGCCTGTAGGGATACAAAAACAAACAAAAAAAACATGCATTTGCATATATATATATATGTATATATATATATATATATTGGGGGGTTTTTTTTAACATTTGCATCGTTTAAGCAAACAGTATTTTCCAGAGACACTTAACAGCTCTGTCATCTCAGCTAAAGCCCTTCCAACCCATCTCAGAAACCACATAGTTCATTAACTACACAAAGAGAGACACATGAAAACAGTCCTTCATCTAGCCCACAGGCGATGTTAAAAGTTTTTTTTTTTATTGGCGGCAGACAGGTTTTTGATCTCGGCCTCTACAAAGCCCAGCAATGCTCAATCAGCGGCCCGGCAAGTCGGTGGCATCGGATGTTTTCAAACCGATTAACATCAGAAGACAAACAGGCAGTCTTCCCTGTCCTTGACTCACAAACTCACTTACTGGGAGATGAAACCTCCAGAGCTCTCCCCTGTGCTCATTAAAAATGCATGCGGCTTCAAAACTTTTGGCATCATGCACCACTTTGCCAAGCGAGTGCGCAGAGTTAGAGAGATAAACTGCTAAATATGCTGCCAGTGCCAGATGTAAATAAGTGTGTATAGCAGAGAAAAAAAAAAGACACAGCTGCATCCTCTGATGCTCACTCTTCAGTTCACTGGGCATAATCCATGGCCATCATGTAAATTACTGTTTAATGAGCAACGCCGCAGTGGAAGTCAAAAGACATGCGGTAATGGGAGCCAATGTTGTTATTGGATCTGATACAGGCTTCATTCTTGGATCAGATGTCCTCAGGCCACCCACAAACCTTCATCTGGAAGGTTAGGCTTATCGCTGAATAAAGTGTTACACCGCTGAATAAAACAGACATAGTAATATTATGCATTGTTTTAATGCATTAACAGATTTTTTTTTTTAAAGATTTAGCAGATTTCTTCAAGTTTAAAAGCATTGCTCTGCTGGTTCTGAGAGCAATTAGTGTCGCCTTTTTCTGAGATGGTTTAGTTTTGAAGAGCAAAAAGAATAAGATGGAGATTTGTGATGCATTTTGTGCAAACATTCAGAGTGATGAAAGTTGTCAGACTGTTAATGATAATAAAGAGCCTCAGCAGCGACATAAACAAATGGACAAATTTAAAAATTAAAATACATATTTTTGGACTTTGAAACTTTACAAAACCACAAAGCAAAAAATGAGCTGAAAATTACAGGCAGCCTTAATGGAATGTATTTTGCTTACATTTAGATTAGTAACTGTTTGGTTAAACAATTATGTATCAACTTATTTTTTAATACAATTAATTGAAGTTGAAGAAATGCATTGTTTTTCCAAATTCCATAAGCAAGCATTTTAAACATTCATAATTTCATTACTGACCAAATTAACCGTCATATTTTCCACCTCAGAGCAGGACAGAGGCATTCTGGACTAAAGCGTCACCACAACCGTAACAAATGACAGCTCTGTGAGCGGTCTCCTGCTCCATGTTTACATTTCACCCCCTCCACCTTCCTGCTTCTGCCAGAGCTTATTTTACCGTCACGTCATGCATAATCCATTCACTGCATGCCTTATCAAAACCCACAGACTCAAATAAGTCTAAACCCACTAGTCGCAAAGAATGAGAAATGTCAGGGAACTTTGCTTCTCCTTTCAAAACTTAAAAACTATTTCTCTGATGATTTATCAACCCAAGCATGAGTTCTCAATTGGAGGACAAGTAAACTGAGTCACTGAGGGTAAATTTCCAACAAACTATCTTAAGTAGAGCTGATGAATGGGTCAACAGGAGGTCAGGAATGATTACAAATATGTTTTTTTGTTTTTTTTCTAAAAGGGCAGCTTCAGACTCCGGGGCAGGAAAGTTTCCCATTTTTTATCCCTCCCTGCAGGCATTGAAGTACCAGTTGTGTTGTATAAGAAGGCCGGATGGATTTGAGTCTTGTGACTAAACTGTGGGTGCACACACACACACACACACACACACGCACACACACACACACACACACACACACACACATCCTTCCAGGACCTTCAAGCTAATCAGCATTCTGGGTTGACACTCACCATCTTCCTTTCTCTTCTTGCTTTCTTCTTTTTACACGCCGCTGATAGTTCCACAGGGAGTGAAGAAATTGCTGCTCTTCATTCATTTATTTCCTCTGTAGGAATTATAATCAGAGGCTAAGCCACCAGGAGACGTGCAAATAGAGGATGTGATGGCAAGCAGAGGCCCAGAGCTGGACCCTTACACTTTTGGTAAATTGAAGGAGAGCAGTAAATCTCTGCCAGGAAGAGAAACACTGACAGAGTCACTTTTATTTCCTAAAACATTAGGGTAACCTTTCTGTGGCTGTTCTCAGAGTCCAACACCCCCAATCCAATTAACTATCTACTGTACACAAAAAAAATATCCAAGTATGCAGAGGCCAGGATGAGATTCTACACAACACACACCCAGCTAGCTGTAGTTTTAAAAACACTTAATACGAAACTCTGTCATAAATTAAATTTCTTAGCACAAAAACTTGCTAGGTTTTTCTAGTGACAGAAATAATTATATACCTCATTATTATGGTCAGTAAAATATGTGTCAAGGTGTTTTCTAACATTCAGTGCACCTAAAGACATTTCTGAAAAAAAGAATGTAGTAAAATAGTTCTGAATATGGTTTCTGTTGATTATTTTGTTTTAACCAACACTTTGAGAGAACATAATCTCCATGATGCCTGACTTCAGTGACAGAACTACCAGGCTGAATAATATAGCTTGGTAGTGATATAATATAATAGTGACTGCTTTCATGATTTTGAAGACAATTATTCTAATAGGAATAATTTTAAAAATAGTTTCTGACAACAACAGATTGGAATGCTTCACTAAAAGGAAATGTCCGTTTGCTTTTTAATGCTGTCTGTGGGTTGCTGTGGCCTCAAAGCATATGGAAGGACTTTCCACAGACGAGGAGCATCGGCACAGAAAGCTCTGTCCCGAGTGGCGCTCAATTGGATTCTGGGTATGTGAAGCAGGTTGGGTGGAGAGGAGCGCAGCAGAGGGAGTGAGCTGTGGTTTGTGGAGCGAGTCTTCAAGGCAGGAAGGAGCATTTTCATGCATGCATTAATGAGAGAGAAATGCATTCCCGTATTTATTCTTGTTGTGAAGCCAAGTGAATGAAGAATGGAGCTGATATATTAGTATTTTCACACTCTCATCAGCATCCCTGCTGCAGACTTATGGAGATATTGCAGCTTCTGAAAACTCTTGCAACATATCCAAATGAATGGAGCATTACAGTAATCCAGTCTGGAAGCGACAAGGCATGGATCGGTTTTTCTGGAACTGCTCAGGTGAGAGTGGACCAAAATGTTATGAAAATGATTGCAGGAGATCTTGCAAAGTAAGTTTACATAAGATCCAAAGATGAGGTGGATGAGCATTTTAACTCCAACTGATGAGAAGAGAGGATTGTTATGACACAAAACATAGTCCTGGGTATAGGCGATGACTGATGCCTATTAGGACAGTTTCTGTCATGGAGGTGTTTAATTTATATTCATGTCCCTTTAAGTTTTTTCATCTTGTAACTCCAACCAAAAAAAAAAAAAAGGAAAAGAACAGATAACAGATAAAGAATTAATAAAATATGCATATAAGTTTATTTTTTAAAAATTAAGAATTGACAACTTAAAAAAAAAAAAAAAAAAACAGAATAGGGAAGAACCTAAAATATTTTTCTTTAAGATCGCCTGGGAACCTCGGCCGGGTTGTGTTTTAAAATTTACATCAAAAGCAAAAGCTACACAGATGAAGCAGGAAACTGTTTCTATCCCAGAGATCTTACTTTCCCACTTCAAACTCGCCTAACAGGCAACGCTACTGAACAAAGCTCCAGCATGTAGTGCCGTCATTAAAATGCAACAGCAGAGAGCCGACAGGTGATTTTAGAAGCACAGAGGGAAAGGCTGCCCAGACTTTGACTACGCTCATTAGATGAAAACTCTCAGCCAAGCCCAAAGGAAGGGAACACTTGCTGAAATTGTAATTGCCGGCTCTGAAATTTTTATTTTGCCACATTACGATAACAGAACAAATGGGAGAACTGCCTTCTGACTTCGGTTACACCGAATTAAATCACCTCTTTCGCCCCAATCACAGATAACTTTTTTACCTTTTTTGCATATAGCTATTATGTAAATTAACATTAAATAAGCCAAAAGAATGCCATAGTATGAAAAAAATGTTTTTCAAAAACTAAAATGCAGCACAAAAAAATGTATGTGGATCAAAAATGACCAACATTAGCATGCTGCCTCCTCCTTTTTGTTACATTTTTTTTTTTTTTTTTTTTTTTAAATCATCTCAGCTGAGATCATCTGCTGTCAACTTACTAAAATATTAATTCACCGCCAAGCCACAAAGAGCACTGAAAAATATAGCTTTGGATCCCATCCACTGGTGTTATTTACTACCTTTTCACCAAACTGCCATTACAGAGGAGACGTGACTCACTACCCCAATGCATCATCTGCACATCCAGCCAGATTTTTGGAGAAGTCGAACAGTCACATAATCTCAAGAGTAAAATTAACAAGAGAAAAGCCAATTTGATTAGTTGTGCCTCTCTTCTTATTTTTAAGTTGCATAAATCTTTAATAAAACTGCTTAATTAATGTTATCTCAAAATTCTGGAACTGTTCTGGTTTTGCAAGATGACTATTAATTTGCGCGTTGCTTTGGGGGAGAGCGTCTTATCGCACTCAGACATTCATCTGTAGACGTTATGTGACGGGAAAAGCTTGAATTAATTTGAGCCCGTCTGTTCATCGTGTTGTATTTGGGGTTTTTTTATTATTATTCACACTGTACACAATGTTTACTCAGAGACGTTCCCCTTTCAGCACAGAGATTACAATCAAACAACTCTGCATGACGAACGTTACTCAAGACGCAGCGCAGCTTTGAGATGATTCATGCTTCTCTCCCCGTACCTGCTTGTCCTTGTCTTTCACTTTCCCACTGCCCGACATCCGCGAGGAGGTGACATCCCGTGGGATGACGGAGATTTGGTGCAGTGGCATGTTCATCCCAGCGGGGGCCAACCAGCGTTGCTCACAAACACGCGTCCTGTGCTGCTTCCAGAGCAAAGCGCATGGTGGTCCTAAGTGCAACTCTTCAGCCAATCCTTCCTGCAGGGAAGAGACACCGCATCAAGATTTGTTTCAAAAAACATTTCACATTGTTGCAAGAAGGCAGACGTGGGAAGAATCTTTGATTGTTCTTTGTTTCCGCATGCTTGATGTATTCACATTTTCTATTCAGGAGTTAAAAATGAGTAAAACAGATCCCATCACAGGCTTAGCCAAAGAGACAAGTTCTTCTGGTAGAGGTACAGAGTCCATTACATTTGGCCATTTCATGCTTAACCCTGAACATCCCACTCAACCGAAACTGTTTTATGCACCAGTGTTATGCTTCTCCACATTGAAATCACGCTCTGGTTCGGTTATATGCTTGCCTTGAGCACAGGATCAAAGTGTGACATCCAGCTCAACGGAGTGTGACACAAGCCAGAGAAAATTGCTGAATTTTCATGAAGAATAAATATTAAACTGTCGACCAACAGCTCATTTATGTTATTTATTCATCAATGTTTATCATCTACTCTGACTTCTATTTTTAAATATGCCTCCATATAAAATGCACTTATAGAATCTGTATTATTTCAGTTATTTAGCTGCAAAGGTATTACGTTGTATTAATTTGATACACTGAAGGAAATACAAGGGTTTATTTATTCTAATTTTCATTAGACTTAGATAATTAAAAAAAAATAAATTCTATTTCTTGTAAGATTATACCAGCATTTAGAGCAATAAAAAATATTAACAGACATTTTGTTTCCTAAACAAGCACAGGGATTAAGACCGACTTGACAGCTGTCCAGCAGACAGTCATCGACATCCTAAAGGAGGAGGTAAGCCACAAATTTCACCGTTAAAGAAGGTGAAAGCTGATAGAGTTCTTTGCCAAATAAAATGATGGAATGTTGAGTGGAAGGAAGAAGAGTGGTAGAAAATAAGTTAGGCTTAAGACCTTAAGTTAGGCTAACTTAAGGCCAGGTAGGTGCAGGATTCATATTATTGTAACACCAAACCCACTGAAGACTTTGGGAAACACTCATAAGATGGTGGACAGGTCATGGGCTACAACTGAATCTGCACTTCCATTAAAAATGCGCAGAACTTTATCAATAACACACTGATGTAAAATAAACAATTTCGCAATTATGGCGTTTCCATTAAATAAGAAGCACAACCGAAATCAAACATGAATACGTTAACTCAGCCAAAAGTAACATCCGGTTGTTGATTACGACTCGTGTGATACAAAAAAAGTGTTTCTATTGCAGGTTTTCAAAAATACACTAAATTCAGCACATGAAAATGACAGGATTAAGAAAGCAAAAAGCAAGCGGACAGATGGGAGGTCAGTAAAATTAAACCAGCGTTGATGGCAGCAGGCGGGGGGGTAGGTGATGGGGATGGGGGTGTCAGTGTGGGCTTTTGGATTGAGAATGCCACACGGGTTCAGCGAGGACCCTGGCTGAAAGCTAGATCTCTCACTTCAGCTCATCACTCCTCTGTCTCTGGCAAGTCCTCATCAATATGCAGAGTAGAAATGAACTTGCCAACAGCAGCTCTGTCGGCTTCATGTGCAGCAGCTGGCAGGCAAAGGGTTTGTAGTTTTATTAAGAAACTCCAACACAACATCTCAGTGGTAAGAGGAATTACTGCCGATGATAGTTATGAACAACGCAGAAAAGAAAGGACACTTTAAGCAGAAAAAAATAAAATTTAGGCCAGAATCACAACTTTCATGAAAGTCATTTTACTTGTGTTGTAATAATTATGCTGCCTTTGATATTTTCATTTGAAATAAATGTTTACCTGCTATTATTATTACCCTATGAGATCCCTACAGTAATGCAAGCCAGTATTCATGTATATTCCCATTGTTCATAGGTCAAGACTTACATGAGGGTATACATTTACATATTTTACATTTATATTCAGGTGAATAAAGGTTAATGTCTCACTGACGGTGGTACAAAAAACAAGTTTAATCATGAGTGTCCCAAGTGCAGCCTGGAGGTTATTCTGTGACCCTTTTGCAGAACCACCCAACTGTAGTTCAAGGATGGTACAAATCCGACGCACAACTGATAAAGATCAAAACTTTTGTGTTTTTGTGGTGTTTTTTTCTCTGGTAAAACATAATCCTATTACAATAAATGGAAAATGTTACGTATAAAACAAATTTAATTTGCCCCATCTGCGTTTTCTTTTAAAAAAAAAAACTCATTAAGATCATATGACACTTAAAAGTAAATGGTACCAATTAATACAAGATGTATTTAGTGACAACAGCCAAATATAGTGTCTCTGAACAGATGAACACCTGTGGGTGTGCGTGTGTCTGTTTTGTCAACAAAAATGTTTAATTACAGGTGTGTGTGTGTGGGGTGGGGGGGGCAAAAATAAATGGAAGAACACAGCATCAGCAAAACAGATGATTAGGAAAAAGTTTAAGAGGTTAAACTTAATTACATTTCCAAACTATATACTAACATTTAAAAAATAAAACCTTGAAGCATATCTTCACTTTAGCCGAAACGTACCAAAGTAAAATGCTGAGGTATGGCTGAAGGTCAGTGTAATGATAAACAGAAACATATTCTGCAACACTAACAGGTTATAGTTCATAAAATCAGGCGGAGGACAATGTTAGAGAGATTTTTTCTTGGAGCAGCATCATTGCACTGCCCGTCACAAAAGGTTTGCAACCCCTTACAAAAGCAGCATTTTTTGTGTCATTACCTGAGTTGTGATACAAAGTAAATGAAAGAAATGGGCAAAATAAATTACAATTTTCTCAGTCGCGATCTATATTGCACTCCCACAGCTAAGGTTCACTCGCAGGTTTTTGCAGGCAGATGGAAAAGCTGACATGCACCACTGTGATTAGCAGAGAGCTGCTCCATCAGCAACTTAATTTCTATAATTTTTTTTTTTTGCACCTCACTTCATCACATTCAAGATGGTGGGTTGTTTTAGCCCATCACAAGGCTAACATGCTGACCCACAACCATGCACATTCACATCTAAGGCAATTAATAGTCACACATTATGCATCGCACATGTCTTCTGTGGACGAAAAAGAGAAAACAAAAGAATGCACATGAGCAACAATCAAGCCCAGATTTAAACCCGGGCTCCTTATTGCTGTGAGGCAGAAGCACCATTCTACTGAGCGAGCCCTTAACAACCCAGCAATAAAGAAAATAGCTGCAGTAAATCCATCACTGTCTGCCCCACTCCTAATTTGAATTGTGCACTTGCATTTTGTTTTAAGTCTAGCCACTCTGCCAGACAGTAACAAGGAGAGAGATGTGGGTGTTAGACAAAACAGACATTATTACATTGAGCACTTAGTTAGCAGGTATATTTTTAGGATTAATAAAGCTAAACTCATTCTGTCAAGCTGCCAGGTAGTGGATGTACTGTGAAGGTGTGTGCGCGTGTGTGTCGGTGTGTGAACTCCAGGCTGTCTGCCAGTCACAGTTCACAGCCACAAAATGACAATCTACGACCGCAGCAGCACCTCCACCTTTCTCTGACCTCCTGCGGTTTCTGTTCTTACTGGCCTGTTGGTATTTTACAGGAACGACAGCTTTCACCAGACAGAAGTACCTTTAGGCTTATTATACTCAAGAGTTAAGCTGGTGTTTATAATCAACCACCAGCTGTTCATAAACCTGGCAGTAAGTATCTCCATGAACCTATTTTCATCAGAGTTTATGAGTTTTGTTCCACCCAAAAAGCTAAAAGAGTAGAGAGAAATTAAAAGTGTGCTCTACACATGTAGCATAACTCTAACAGGCATAATCAGTCTCAGAAGTTTAACAAACCAACAATTCTCTTTAGTAATTGATACAACACACTCTTCACAGAAATTATAGTTGGTTACAAAACTATTTTAGCTTGTTTCAATATTGTGTTTCTCAGCAGATTATAAATAGGACAAATTTTGTAAGAATGTTGATAAAGATTTGCTCTAGCATACTTGGGATGCCTTTAGTTAACACTGCTGTTAATTATTAAGTGGAAATGTATTAACTGTGATGCCAATGAGTTAAGTGAACCAGGAGGAACATGTTTCAGTTTACAAATCCAAATTTCATAATAATAATAATAACAGTGATCCAGATCTGCACTGAAAAAAAAGCTGTAATAACCCTAAGCCCACAAAAGCTCTGAAGGTGCTCAGGAGGATTTCTTTCAAGAATAAAGGGAAGAGTTTTTTTAAAATCATTTTCTTTACAAGAAGTCAATCCACTCAAATGTGACCAGAGGTACTGCATCAGTAACTCTACATGGATCAATTGTGTTCTCAGGCAGCTCCATTCATCTTTAGATGAACGACCATTATTCATGTCTTGGACATTTAGGTTTGGTTTAGTTTTTAAATTGTGCCTGCAGACAAGAAAATATAGATGATCGACAGGCATGAAATGTAAAAAAAAAAAAAAAAAAACCAAGAAAAACTATTAGCTCCCATTGTCCAGCTGGAGGACATTTATCTAACCAAAGACAATTTTGCCTTTCCTTCCATCTTGTCCTCTCCTGGGCCAGGTAGATCACATCTAGGACTCCTCCAGGTTCTGCTCAGCTGAACTCTGCTGTTTCGCCGTTTGCCAAGAGGCCTCCTCTGAGATCATGCTGTCAGATAAGATCCAAGACACGGGTGAGGGTCTGTTCTCTAGTTCTGAGGCGCATCCAGCCGGAAAAACTCTGCTGTGTATCAATCAGTCCTAATATCACTGCTGTGCCAGACAAAGGTGAGGCATCTCCCCAACGGTTCGGTGGGTTAGTCAGAAAATGTACGGAAAATGTTTTGATTTAAGCAGATTTTTTAAATAGATTTATGAGAAACAAAGAAACGTTAAATAATTTCTTACAGCTGTCATTTCAAGACAGTTTTTTTTGTTGTTTTTTTTTTTGTCACTGAGAGAAGATAGTTACAACCAAGATGAAACATTTTTTTTGTCATATCTTTCATCATACTGCTGGAGGCGTAACTGATCTGGCAGCTAATTTTCAGCTCAATGCCATCCCAGGAATCAGACGCTGATTAAACACATAGATTAACAGAGGCTCAACAACAACGCATTCAAATCAAACCAAATCTGTCATCAAATATGACACTTTCATAAGACTAAAGATACAATAGTTTACCAAACTGGTGGACAACAGTCAGTGATGATCTATGATCTCTTAAGCATTCATAATCTATTGAAATCAGAAATTATCAGAATGTTTAAAGTGTTATCATGTCTGTGTTGTTTATCTGCAGCAGTGTGTAATCTTATAATGTTTCAACTTCTTGCCCTCTAACTGTCTTTGTGACAATTTGCTTGACATTCATGACCTATTTTCAAAAAAACTCAAATCAAGCCTTTCTAAGTTTTTGGGTTTCTAGAGAGTTGATCATATCAATCAATCAATCAATCAAATTTTATTTGTATAGCACATTTCAGCAGCAAGGCATTTCAAAGTGCTTTACATCATACAAACATAAAAACACAAAGTCATGTAACATAGAATAAACAACCAAAAC
>CAEGAD010012476.1:0-69749 GCA_903067055.1 Poeciliopsis paucimaculata
CTTCGTACTTCTACTCTGTGCCGTGTGCAAAGCGCGCATGCTCAGTGCAAACAAAACCCCTACACCACCGAGCGAATGCTCCCTACGCACACTCTGCCAATGAGAGCGCCACTGCCCCCTAATGTAGTGCAGGTGCTATTGCACTTTATTCTAGGACAGTAAAAAAAAATAAAAATAAAAAAGCATGTTCCCCCTTGACTCTGTCAAGGGGGGGGCGCAGAAAAGCCCCCCCTTGACTCAGAATAGCTTCACTATTTGAGAAACACTGCTTTAGACCAACACTGTAAAAGAAGTAAAATGTTAAATTTACAGAAAAAAATGTGAATTTGTCTGCTTTGGTCTGAGCTGTCTGCCAAAAATATTTCACATTTTCCAGACGTTTCAACATTTTTTAAACATTTTCTTTGCCAATTTTAAACACTTGGAGATAGTCGTGCAACATTTTCATCTTTAATCTGAAAACTGACAGACTGTAGCAGAAGCCCACGTTTTGCCGTTTCTTTTATTGTAGCTTGTTACTTACTGGGTGTCCAGGTAAACCAGGAGGTCCCTGAAAATACAACATGTACTTTGGTTATTTGAAACAGCCAAAGCAAATAATGAACAGTTGTGCTTTTCATTCAATTAAATTAAGCTTATTTTAATCATTTTCAATAAGCATTTCTACAATAACAGATCAGAGATGCACATAGGGCTGATTTAGTTTAAACGTAATTCTTGTGCTGAAATTCAATTCATATTTTATTAGACTTCTGGGGTAATTGAGGTACCTGTATCCCTTCTGGTCCTCTAACACCAGGAAGTCCATTAGTGAAAATCCCACTGGAGTCCTCCATGTCATCCTGAAGAACAAGAGACACAATTTTAGGGCAAAGTAACATATTAATTATGAAGTGTGTTTATCTGCAGGTATTGCTGCTAGTTAGCCCAAGTATTATGTCGTTGCATCGGGAATCAGGTGTTCCCAATGTACCACCCTTGGTTCCTTTTCCCTATCAGTGTTAAAGCAAAAGCTGTGCAGCTTGATTAAGAAAAGTGTGCTGCACTTTTGGTTTTCACCGGACTTTTGTTGCAAAATTGAGAAGTTTCATCCCAGCTTCCTGTTTAATGGCTCACAGAAAATTGGACTGCATCTGAACTGGCATAACTCCTAGCATATTACAGAAAAGGCAGGAATTACCATAGCGACCAGTGACTATGCATTTTAATCACTCGTTTCTCATACCACAACCCTTCATTCCCCTATAAGTTTGTTTCTTACAATGGCCGTTTCCATATAGCCAGTGGTGGGCACAGCTAGCAAGAACAGCTAGCTCTATAATGCTAGTAGAGCTAGCATTAGCTAGCTACTAAAGAGCCATGTTTCTACTCCACAGGGATCACCAACATGGTATTTTGCAGAAGCTAATGCTAAGTGCTAACTTCAATTCAAACTATTTCAGCCCTTGGATAGACTACAACCCCTGAGCAGCAATTTAATTTTGACCTTGTAGTTTACGTGTTCTATGTTCTCCTTAGACATTGTGTTTATCAGAAAAAAATACATTTAGGGGAAACTAAGTGTGCCAAACATTTTCAAGGTTAGCTAAAGCGCTAAAAAATAGACCTGCTATGAGCACATCAGCGAATTAGTGGAAGTCTGTCCACCACTGCATGCTACTTTGTTTAAGCATGTCTGCTTGTTAATTTCACTGCATGTTAGTTGAACTCACAAATCCAACCCGATGACCTGATCCTGGAGGCCCAGGCGGTCCAGGAGGACCAACTGGTCCCATGGGTCCTGGCAGACCAGCCAGTCCAGGCTCTCCTGGACGTCCCGGTAAACCAGGTTCTCCTAGAGATCCCTGTGGAGTAGAAACATGGCTCTTTAAAATTCACTTTTCTAGTTAATTTTGCAATAAACCTTTCACCTTTAATTAAAAATTAAAAATAGTGATGTCACACCTTTTGTCCAATTGCTCCGGGGAGTCCAAGATCGCCTGAATCCCCCTAAGAACGTAACAAAGGAAAGAAAAATTTTTATTCACAACAAAATTAAAACTTGAATCTTTTATTCACCTCATTAGGTTTTTTGAATTTTTTTTAAAATGTCACAATTTTTGCAAAAGCACGTCCTAAAAAGCTCAGCTAGGCCACCTCATTTGCTTTTTCCGCTTTTCTTTACATTTTTGTTGTATTGTTAGAAGGATGTTGGAGTAGGGAATTTGATCATTATCTGTTACAATCAGTGGAAGAGATGGTGTGACAGATACCAAGTGCTTTAATTCAAACTTTCAACTAAAAATTAATTTTCTACATTTACAGACGTAATCAATGTTTGCTGCATATTATTAGATGGTATTAGCATTTAAATGATAAACCACATGTTCCAGTAAATCAGTACCTTTTCTCCCCTGGGGCCAGGAGCTCCTGGAAGACCATCGGCACCAGGTAAACCAGGCAGACCCTAAAGTCCAAAAGATTTGGTTGTCGGAACTTGATTTTGGTTAAAGCGTTCTATCATCAGCATAAGTAGGCAGTTTGTTAGCATGAAAACAAGAGAATGCAGGCAGGTGAAATCCTGTTTTCAGTCGGAAACCCTACATCCACTCATCTGGATGCTCCTGATTTCCTGCAGTGGTTTCTGATTGGAGTGGACTTTTCCACTTACAGGTTGGCCAGGTGCTCCATCTTTTCCTGGAGGTCCAAAAGCGGCAGAGTTCACGGATGTGCTTGCTGAGGGGAGACCAGGAGGGCCTGGGGGACCAGGAGGACCTGGGGGACCTGGAAGTCCCTGCATCGATAATTATAAAGATTCAAAATATTTCTTCCTCCAATAGATCCAATGGATCTGGTGGTGTGACTGACAAGGACCATAGAAGGCCGGTTCTGTTTGTTCTCACCCGAACGGAGACAAAATCAGGGAATCCAGAGGCCTCCATGTCTTCGAATGTCTGAAAGATTTGTTTTAGAATCAGCTGTAGAAAGCGGGAGGAAGTTTTTACCTCGTAGCAGGATGTGACTCACAGATCTGTATCCTGTACCCGGTGGTCCTGGGGGCCCCGGGGGTCCTCTGGGGCCGGGCTGGCCCTCTCCACGGTCGCCCTGTATGAACCCGCCTCATTAGGACTTAAACAGGAACCCTTTAACAATCTGCAAGCTGGGTTTATCTAACCTTCTCTCCTTTAACTCCTGCGTCACCCAGAGTTCCTGGAAACCCTGGAGGTCCCTGGGGCCCCTATTTAAAAAAACAAATATGATCTTAGGCCCTGAAACACTCTACTTTGAAAGAAAAAGCAGAAACTACATACAGTTTTTCCATCTTCACCGGGGTCACCCTACGGGAACAAAACAGAACACCAGAGTGACTTTCAGCATCTCTAGAGAAGTCGCACGTCTTCCCTCCAGACCCACTCACTGGTTCTCCATCTTCTCCTGGTGGCCCCTGAGGGCCTGCCGGTCCAGGCGGTCCGCGCGGGCCAGGAACCTTCGAAACAGCCGACCCATCTCGGTCAACTGAATACTCGGTTGCGGGTCCTGGAGATCCAGGGGGCCCTGGCGGTCCGGGAAGGCCTGGTTCACCCTTTGAGCCCGGATATCCAAAACCTGCACTGCCCTGGAACAAAGGAAAGGTCCACATCATGACTCTAATAATACTTTTTGATATAGAAATCAATAGATTAAACTAATATTTAAAAAACTCCACACCAAATTTAAAATAAGAGCAGCTAATGATGAAAATCTTGTTTTTAATTGATAAGGCAAAACATTTGAGTCTCCAGTTAAGATGCAGCAAAGCTAGTGGTCAGATAAGTGAGCTGATGGCTAGAAAAATGTGAATTTATAGTTTATCGTTGGAAAAGGCTTGTCATTTTCAGGTCGCCGACTAAATATTTGCAAATCAGCAAAATAAATATTTAGCCAGGAGTTAAATATTTAGTTAGTAAGCTACGTATTTGGAGCCAAATTTGGCAAGATGGATATTTAGTTTGGAACTAAACCAAATTTTTTTATGTTATGAAATTATTGCTGTTAATGTTACAAGCGGTACCTCTACTGGTGACACATCAAGGGTCCAAACATATCTGGGGGCTTACTGACTGTTTTGTTTGAAAAACAAAAACAGCCATCTTAGTCATATTCAGTGCGATAGTGGGTATTATTTATAACAATAAAAAAACAGTAATAAATACTTAATCTAAACAGGTAGATTTAGCATATGAGAGACTGGGAAAGAACATGAAAATAATTATCAAACGACAGTCAGATTTGTCATTTAAGCCTTTTGGTTTGTATCAAACCATGTCTTAGGTTTACTGTTTCATAAAACATAAAACATGTTTATATCTTCATCTCAGAAAACTCAGAACTGTTTGTCTCCCTTCATATCAGATCAAAAACAAGATTTCCTCTCTAAACAATTTTTTAAATCTGCTTCGTTGCTTCATATTCAACATTTTCAATCTAATCGATAACCTGATGGGCAGCTGTGACTTACCTTGGCTCCTTTTTCACCTGGTTCTCCCTGAAAATAAAACAAAAAAGCAGTAATATAAATTTTAATCTATTTTAAGAGTACAGTAGAAATAACTGTAAATGGGAAAATAAAAGTAACTTTTGTAAAACTTCCTGTTTTTGTTGAGCAAATGGCAGGTAAATCCACCCAAACTTCCAGAAGTTTTTCCTGTTTTTTCTCAAAATATTTTATCAAAATTAGAATAAGCTGCATGGTTTGGTGGTTTTGACTCTCTGGCTTCAAGCTCCCTCTAGTGGTGATTTGGTGCAATTCAACTACAAATTGCTTTGGAAGGCTTTTACTGATGATGTAAAAGCTAAAATGTCAAAAATTGCAACGCTGAATCAAATGAAATATTTTCTAAATAAGAAATAACGTTTTAACAACACAATACATAAATTATTGTGTTGCGAAACTCGTATAAAACAAATACAAAACCTCAAGAAGAAAAGTATCCGAATTATAACTGATTATTTTCATCCAACTAATGAAATATTATGTTCTTTAAAATGTTTGGTCAAGATGAATATTAAAAATAATTGTACTTCAGTTTGAGGGATTCAGGTGTGGAGTCAGGAGTTAAAACTGTAATTTTTCACAAAAATATATAAGAATGATTAGCTAAAAAAAATACAATAAGGTTTGATTTTATGTTCATCTAAACTCCTTTATTTCTTAGAAAAATATACAGGAAACAGGGTTTCCCTCAGTGTATTGTCAGCCTGGCGGGCCACCAGGCTAGCATATAATATTTACTTTATTGTAGGTTTTTAACAGTGATGGCCACGCTGGATGAAAGAGTCTCTGGTATAATGGTTGGAAGCAGAATGGCGACTTATGTGGTCAGCATGTGAACGCACAAGGAGACAGAGGTCAGCTCCATAACCACTTCCTGCTTTCACAGGAAGGTGGTTTTACATCTTCAGCGAGCAAAATCACAAGTCACAAATATGAGATCAAAACATTTTGGACACTAATTAGGAAGAAACAAATGGATATTTTTTTTTTTATTTTAAGATTTATAGTTACTGGTTAGGTATCATGTCTCCCAATAAAACATAATTACTAAGTGATATTTTCAAATTTTCTGTCCACTTTGAATAATTTTTTAACTGCTGGATGACTGGCCCTGTCGGGCCGCCAGGCTCAGCAGGTTTACTTTGGGAAAATCCTGAAGAAAGGTTCTGCTTTGATTTTGATGACGCTTCATTTATAACGAAGTGTATCAGTTTTTCTAGTCTTCACTTGGTGTTCTTGCCATTGAGAGGAATTTAGTACTGTTTATTTCTGTACTAGTTTTGTTTGTTGACTTGTGTATGGAAAGGTTAAAAATTGGTGTCACTGCAGCTCCGTATTTTTCCCATTTCAAGGGATCCTTGGATGAAAAATGCTCCGTTTTCTCTGGCTGACCTTTAGTCCGCGGATTCCCCCTTGGGTGCCGGAGCCTGTGTCTCCCTTCGGCCCCATCGGGCCCCGATCTCCTTTCTCTCCTCTGTCCCCTCTGTTGCCTTTCTCTCCTTTAGCAGTGGCTGCACCTGGAAAGCATAACACATCCATTAACATCTCGATGAAAACCTCTGGTAGATGATTAACGACTGCATCCCAGAGAAAAACAAACGATCCCTGATCACAGAAGGAGGAAAAGAAGCAGGATTCCTGCTGTAGTTTAGAGGCCAGGTGAAGTGGAGGCACATCTCCCACCTGCCTGTGATTTGACCCAATTTGACCCGACATGCTTGATATCCCGATAAATGAGTCACTTTCAGTAAGCAAGGTGTGAAATGCAGCCTGCTGCTCCAAGGAATGAATTCTGGAAACACGACTGAGGCTAAATGTCGGGTTATCAGTTAGAGACGTCACTGCAGCGTGAAATAAACTGATGCCACCTCCTGGCTTCAATGATCTACTTTAAAACATCAGTACATCCAAAACGGTTTGCAGAACCTTTCTCCTTCTGACCCTTTTTTTCTTTAAATCAACATTTTAAACTAGGCCAATATATATATTTTTAAGCAGCTAACAGAATATTCAGTTTTTAGTTATGCTTCACAAACTACTGACAGGATTTTATTAATGAATGTTATCAGGTTATAAGCTTATGTCACACTAGTTAAGGTTTTATAATCAGCACATTAGTGGAAGTGTGCCCACCACTAGTAGCAGGGCTAATTTTATAGCTTAGTGGTTTTGCTAACTTAGCCTGTGGTTAACTTAGCAAAAGTACTGTTGGTTTTGGTGTCTCTATTTCCTCTTGACAATATCAGTGGTGGGCACTGCTCCGCTAATCTGCTAACGTGCTAATACTGGAGCTAACTTTTCGCTTAGGGCTTTTGCTAACTTTGACAAAGCTTAGAGCACTTAGCTTTCCCTAAAGAGCTAACGTACGTGGCTGTTTGGTAAACTTTCAGTTGAGTAAAATTCTTTAGAATTTTAGTTATTGATCGTTCAAGCTGTTAGCCTTCATTCAAAATAAGAGCATATTCATACTCTTATTTTGAAGGGAATGAAAACTATTTACTATTTCCTTTAAGTCAAGGAAAACCCACCTGTTTAGAGTTGCCTTTAATTAGTAGTAACTGAAATATTGCTCATTGTATTTCTTTGCTTGATGATGGCATTTGACAAAACGTATTATTGCTTGTTTCGTAATTGGTGACTGTATGACGTTTTTCTGATGTAAAGCACTTTGAATGCTTTGTTGTTGAAATGTGCTCTACAAATAATCTTGCATAGTTGGACCAAAAAAGAGCTCCAAATTATGTATTCACACCTCCTTAAACGAACCGTACATTCAAATGGACTGGAGTTGGATTAAAGCGGAGCAAACAGGGCTGGTATGAACGTACCCATTGGGTCTAGACTCTAGAGCAATGGAGAGTGGAAAAGAGGTGAAGAGGCGTGAAAAAATCTCAGGTGTGATAAAAGGTTCTTGGCAACAGTGAAAATAAAGGTTTTCCAGGCAGTAGTGAGACCAGAGTTGTTTGGTGTAAAGACAGAACCAATGAGGAAAAGACAGGAGGCAGAACTGGAGGTTGCAGATCCCAGGATGTTGAGGTTCTGTTTGGGAGTGACGAGCATGGATGGGATCAGGAACCATCAGAAGCTCATGGTAGATGCTTTGGAGACATGATGGTTATATCTGTAGAATGGAGCCACCGGGCAGAGAGGAAGACCCAAAGAGAGATTAATGGATGTGGAGAAAGAAGAGATGAAGTCAGTGAGCGTGGAGGACGAAGAGGACAGGACTAAGTGGAGACAAATGATTCACTGTAGCTAAACAAGATTTTGGCCTTTTTTTCTTTCTCTAAGCCTATCATCATTTACTGCAGTACTCGTATTGTCCACTAGATGGAGACATTTATCAGTGAACTTGTTTTCATCCCTTCTGATCGTTTTGGTTCCCTGTAAAAGACCCAGAAACATCGTTAAAGTCACAAAATGTTTGTCCCACAATGTGATTTTATACTAAAGTTTATCTTTGGAGCCACAAATGGCTCTGATACTAATATGAAGAATTAGGATCAGAATAAGAGATTTGTTCTGAAATTATGAAAATTAATTACTAATACTATGAGGATTAAGTAATTTTAGCAGAATAAGGGCACAGCATTACTAAAATAAACCAATACCAAGGTATGACTTCACATAATGCTCGGCATCCTTATTTTTTATATAATTTTATGTGTTATAAAATTGCTTGATTCTACTAATATTACGTTTCTATCCTGGTAACATTACATTTTTCTTATTATGTCTTTATTCACGTAATATTGTAACTTTATTCTAGCATCAGCACAACTCTTGTGTCATGTCTTGTCTATTTTTAATATTATGGCTTTATTTTCATGATCACAACTTTTTCTTTGCATTAGTGTAACTTTTTTTCTCATATTATTTTACTAATATTCCATCTTTACTCTTGTGATCTTTTCTCATGACTTATTGTTCCTATTAATACATTTTTATTATGGTAATAACAGTTTTTAGTATTCAACTTCTTAAGTTACTAAGACTTTATTCTGCTAATATAACTTTATTTTCATATTATTACAATTTTTTTCTAGTATTACTGCAACTTTATTCTCTTAATATTACAAGTCTGAGTCGTAATATTTTTGTAATCTTATGACATTTTTCCTGTAATTGTTTTTCTTTGCCTAGACCTAGTTTTCCGTCGTGTTTATGTCTCTAAAAGTGACAGTCCTGTATTCTTTAACAATAAATGAAATGTTTTGATTTTATATGAAAATGTAACTGTCCCAGTGTGAAAAACATAAAAATAAATGAAGAAACGATGTGAAATATTACCTGATTGTGGCCCGGTCCTCTCCAGCGGCGGCTGTTGGATTGGAGGAAGAGATTCATCGGCTGTCTGCAGAAAAACAGCAGATTCCAATTTAAATTTAAAACCTGCAGTGATTTTGCTCCATTTTCTCCATCTGTACCTCCCACTGAGAAAAGCTTTTATAAACAACGCTGCATCATGGGAAAGAGTTTCTCCCTGTAAACATTAATCACAAGCCCAAATGAGTCATGTTCTGCAAACTGCTTTAATGTTGGGAGACTGGAAGTGAGTTCTGCTTGTGCAAACTATCCCATGCTTCTCACAACACAATGTGCCGCCTGTTTTCATTCATTTGCGGCTAATTTACTCTGCATATTTTGCACAACTTTACATTTACCTAGCTGAGGCTGTGAAGGTGAAGTCATCAGATACTAGGATAAGACCTAGTATCTGATTGACAAAGAACATCTTTATCTTTTATTCTTTACAATTAAGTTGAAAAACAAATCCTTTGTAGAAAACATGCAAAATGTGGTGGAAAAATATTTTAATGATTTACTGAAGTATCTTTTGATTCATTTTTAGCATTCATTCTTTTTATTTGGAGACTTTCTTCTGAAGTCAGATTTCCCACTGGGAAAGTGGCAGCAACTCCGACTGTCTCTGGTTACGACTTGTAAGGTCAATTTGCCGTTTCAATATGGCCGCTACTCACATTAAAAATAATTAGCTGTGGCAGAAGAAAGACATGGAGTGGCTCTAAAATCAGTGTTACATGTAGAACCTGCAACTCTAAAGGAAAAATTTGAAAGTGGTGTTTGGGAAACTAAACGTTAAGATGGTATTAGTAAGAAATACTACAATGTATTGGCTCTAGACAATTGTATTAGCTGGAGCTAATGATCTACCTCATCGTGTTAGCTGTAGCTCATGATGTGAGCTCTAGCTCATGGTGTTAGCTCTAGCTCATGATGTTGGCTCTAGCCCATGGTGTTAGCTGTAGCTCATGATGTTAGCTCTAGCCCATGGTGTTAGCTGTAGCTGAAGGTGTTAGCTCTAGCTCATGATGTTGGCTCTAGCCCATGGTGTTAGCTGTAGCTCATGATGTTAGCTCTAGCCCATGGTGTTAGCTGTAGCTCATGGTGTTAGCTGTAGCTCAAGGTGTTAGCTCTTGCTCATGGTGTTAGCTCTAGCTCATGGTGTTAGCTCTAGCTCATGATGTTAGCTCTAGCCCATGGTGTTAGCTCTAGCTCATGGTGTTAGCTCTAGCCCATGGTGTTAGCTCTAGCTCATGGTGTTAGCTCTAATGAGTCGTGTTAGCTCTAGGTAATATTTTAAACAAATCACAAGCCAACCATGTTTG
This sequence comes from Poeciliopsis paucimaculata, assembly GCA_903067055.1. Classification (NCBI taxonomy): domain Eukaryota; kingdom Metazoa; phylum Chordata; class Actinopteri; order Cyprinodontiformes; family Poeciliidae; genus Poeciliopsis; species Poeciliopsis paucimaculata. The sequence goes on from CAEGAD010012476.1 coordinate 10,144, forward strand.
TTTGTTTCAACAGATTATCTTGTGTTTTACGGTGCATCAAAATGTAAAGGCAGTTTTCCTCAATCCAGATGTTTTCATCTGGATTCCTTGACTTGTTTTACTACTTTTTTCTTTACATTTGTTAGTAGAATAGTGTAGGATATTTGTCCCATTAAAAAGGGAAAAGTTTAAAGATAAAACCTTTTGCTTCTACATCATAAAACCTAGCATGTACAAGTCTTTGATAGCTCTGTGTGAGTAGAATGATTAAAAATGCAACATGCATTTGGAAATTTGTCAATTTAAAGTCTGCAATATGTTTCCTGACTTGTTTGCCACAAATGTTTTGTAATTTTTCAGAGAAATCATCTGGAACATAAAAGCGGCGTTATGAAAGTTGTAATGCTTGAAACAGTTTCGGTGTGATTTGTTTTCCCTTTGATTCTGCTCACACCGCAGAGCATATCTGTCATACGCGTGGATTGTTTGAGTCGTTTGGCTCCTGTTTACTCTCTGAAATCACTGTGGTCGCTTCAGTCAGCCAGCCTATAAACGCATCAGGCCTCAGAGAGGAAATGAGAACAACAGAAGCAGATTTCTTCACTTTGTTTCTGAAAACCTCAGATTGTTCCCTGTGGGATAAAGACGGGAGCGTGTAGAAACGTTCAAGAGGAGGAGGAAATGAGGACCACCCGAAGGTTTGATGTGATGATAATTAACTCTATTTCTCAGCAGGGAAATATTCTCCGCTCTCTGTTGCCCGGCATTGATTGACCTGAGAATACTCGCTATTTTAACTTGATTTATAAATCATTGTGCTGAAGAAAGGCCTGATTGCTTCCATCATCCATCATGGCTGCTAACGACAGGTTGCTTAGCTTTGATGGCTCCACAGCCGCTAAGACGGGGTTAGCTTAGTGTCTGGCCTCTGGAGAATGAAAACTGCAAAAACACAAAATGTATCTAGACCATCTTTGGTCTAGTTTCTACTGTAAACATCTTAGTACACTTGAAATAAGACAGAACAAACTTACAAGTAAGTCTTCAGATTGTTTTAATTCAATAATAAAAAAGTAGTAGCTCCATTACTACTTTCAACTAGTCATTTTTTCATCAAAATTAATTGATTTAAAATAAGCTCCTATTGTTGAAAAGAATCCTGTAAGTTGGTTTTTACACTAGAAACTAGACCAAAAGTACATGGTAAGATTTGTTATTTTGTACAGTGAAGACGTGTTAAAATATTGGTCCAGATGTTTGAAAATGTGGCACCAGAGGTTTGCATTGTTTTGGTTCTTGTGAAACTCGAGCATTAAACCAGTCAGAGAATGGAGCTCATTTGGGTGAAGACAGATTTCAGTCGTCTCCTGAAACATTTTCCAAGGTTGGGACAGACGAGAGGAGGCATTTCCGACAGTTTGACCAAAAAAGTGATCTCTGATCCGCCTACAAATCTCTGTTTCGGTTTGGTTGAACTCTGGTGTGGTTCGAATGCATATCTGGACATCAAGCCCACTGGAGATGGCTCCAAAAATGGAAGTGGAGTAATCGTTCTTAGACAATTAGGTTTTAGTCTGATAGGTTCTGCCTATATTGAACTGTTTAAGGGCCTCTATCACCAAATCCAAATAAATGCTGCTGGCCACGCCCTCCAACTCAACATTTACACTCGCAGGGGAAAATGTCTGCAAACGAATGCAGTTATACAACTGTACATCTTTGAAAAGCAGAAGTGCAGCCTCCTGCACAATTAACAAGAATGCAGAAAGTGGTTTTTAAACACCTAAGTACTTGCCTTTTCCAGCAACCATTGTACAGGGCATACACCAGTAAAACCAGCTGACCAAACGTGCTGGAGCTCAGCTTGGGTTTCTAGGTAACAGGACAGAATTCTGCTGGGGTTGCTAGGTAATCAGGCAGAACTCCGCTGGGGTTGCTAGGTAACAGTGGAATGTGACTAAATAATCAAACTCAATTTTCCAGACATCACAAAACATTAACTTTTTGTCTGAAACAGCTGAATGTTTTTAAAGCACTTGGACTTAACTGTTTTTAGAAGCAGCTGAGAACCAAATGGAAGTCCAAAAATGTGCAAAATGTGAATTGTGCATAATATATCTTCTTTAACACTGGATTTTATTCCCATCTCTTTACAAGATGTTCTGTAAAAGTAGCAGCAATTGTTAAACCAGAAACCTGATGCCTAACGGGGGGAACCTGATCTGGCAGTGACCCGTTAAAGACTCGCTCTGCCATCCATCCATCATGGTGGATTCCAGGAAGACAGAATGGAAAGTCTCACCTCTGCTCTTTGCCTCCGACGGCTCGCCGCCCGGACTTGCCTCTTAATTGCAAGGGTTGGACGAGAGAGCAGAGGATGAGACGAGATGTGTGAACAGATCCTCGTCAGATGGAAAAACATTGGCAGGTGGACATTAAGACGCCAGCTGTTTCCCCAAACATGACATTTTCATACAACATGCTGATTAATAAACGTCTGGCAAGAACGAAAGAGAAAAAAAATCCTCGTAAAAGTTGAAGACGAGACTTCTGAAATGAACTACCTGACCTCAAACTCAAACTCCACTTTGTTGGTTCCTGAAGGCATGTTGATGGAGAAACCAGTGGAAATACCAAACGCCTGGAGGCGGCGGGAAGCCTCCGACTTGGATCGGATCGGATCCAAATTGACATCTGGTTTTTCAGACTCCTCTGTAATTGTAAAAGTGCTGCGCTCACTTGAACTGGCTGGAAGCTGCAGCACATCTTAGCCTTGGTGTCAAAACGCAATGGATAGAAAGCAGAAAGAGGAAAACTGAGGAGATATAGAGAAGAAGTGGATAAACTTCCTGAAAGTGAAGCGACAGCATGAGGAGTCCTGGACACGGATTCTTACTATTATTATAGTATAATAGTATAATTCTTAGTTTTTATACTACAATGAAGAGATTCCTAATCCTTTAGATGGCCAATAATATATTACAATTTGCAATCCAGACAGTTAAAATTACAAATCTAAATCTAAATTAAACTATCATACAAAGAAAAGAGCAATACTATAAACATCAATAAAAAAATAAAAATTTTAAGTGTTTATAAAAATTCTTGCTAAGATCCGAATAAATAGATCTGGAGTCATATTTATCCAGAATAAGCGCAGTGTGACGTCACGCCCCACATCTCCCTGCCGGAGGGCAAAAAGCTGCTCACCGATGATGACTACCATTGGATCTAGCTGTCAAGTTGTCAACATAACACACTAAATCTTAAAGATATGTGTGATATGTGAAAGAAACACTACAACAACTAGGTAACAAGGTCAGAAAAAAGTTTTAAACAAAAAAAACAGCCAGAGAGAGGGAAGTAAGTCAGCTATCTGTCAGCTAGCTTGACTTTGACAACCTTAACGTAGATGTTGCTGTGGAATTCAATCTTTCGGTTAGGTTAAAAAAATTAAAAATTAAGAAACTAAGGCGGCCCACATTCAAAACTCTGACAGATCATCAGTAGAGCAGAGTTTTAAATGAGTTAATCAACCATCACAGTGTTAGATTAACTAATGGCAGCGGTAGCTAATCTTCCACAGTGATCGCTTATTAGTAATCATATTATAAAACATCAAACATATAAACATGTAATGAACCAAATGTTCTGTTCTTTGTGTGGGAAATGTTTGCATGTACTTTTTGGTGTTGAATCCTGATACGTTAGTGGAGCTTTTGTCAGTCAGTTGCTATGGAAACTGGCCTATCTGTGGCATAGCCAACACAGAGAGCAATAAAGGATAATACAAGTTATGAGTTTTTCTTCAATGGTTTCTCTGTGTTTCTGTCAAAATGGCAGACATCAAGAAACTCCAGCAGGAGTTTATGTTTCTTGTCTTTAATTTTTACTCATATAAAAGATGTAATAAATATGAGATTGCTACAGATAAGGACAGGACATCTTAATTTTCCTCAGATGAAGCTGAACATCTCAGGAAGGAGCAGTTGCCGAGTTAGCATAAAGCAAGAAACATCCCTGATCCGGGGAATTTGAGGGAAGTTTTGGAAGAAAATGCCTGGTCCTAAAACTTCCTGAATGCAGAAAAAATCCAGACGAAGCTTGGATTTCCAGGCATCAGCTCTGCAGTTTTTAATCTTCCCTCAGGGATGACTGTTTATCCACTTAAACAGAGTAACCTGAGGCTTCACTGAAACATAAAACACAGCTCTGCTCGTCACGTTTTATATCTAAGAAATACAGGCATGGCTGGATGAATGACGGATTTCCCCCTTTGCAGCAAAGTGCTTTTATGTAATCCCTCCTAACATCCGACGATTAATTTTTAAACTGAATCTTTCAGGATGATAATCAGTTTCAATGGAAAAATAAAGAGTCAGAAAATCGCGTTTTCATACCGTCTGTTGAGGTTTCTCACTGAAAGGTTTTGGCCGTCTGGTTTCTCCGTAGCCACTTCCTTCTCCTGAAGCCTGAGGAGACCAATGAGAAGAAAATAAATAAATGTTTTTAATCTAAACATTGAAACGCTTAATTTATCATTAAATCGCAAAGAAGCAAACTTATAATAGCTGCTGCAGATGATTAATTCAATATGTATTCAATTATTTAATGATTTTTGTTCCTGGGCTTCATCACTATGGCTACGATGGTTGAGTTTGACATGGTGACGCTTTTTAATAATTTAATGACATATTTAATAAATTAACTGTATTGGGCATTTAATTGTTTAGTTACTTTGACTAAAGTACTAAGGTACACTTCATTTATATGATAGTGACTTATTTATTGATGAGATTTTGTCCCTTTTAGTCTTCCATAACAATGTGGACTGACGAGACAAAGGTGGAACTTCTTTGGAATGTTCATTGCATTACATCTGGTGTCAAACTAACCCAGCATTTCAGAAACAGGACACCAGACTTAAATATTTATTCAATAATTTATTGGCATTATTATTATTTAATTTTGTTCCTCCATAAAAATATGGAGGAAAACACCTTAAGATGTTTTAAGGTGAATGTTAAATATTTTTCTGAAGTGAAAAACCTTTTTTTCTGATGTTAAAATGTATTTGATCATCTTTCTTGATTACATATTTAATTTTGTTCCTTTTTTGCTCTCCATATTGTTTTGTAAAAATATTTAGCTAACTAAACATTTTTTCTAGTCTAGACTTTATTCCTTAATGACAATTTGTCACCTTCCTAAAATAGTGATCGAAGTCATTTTTTGCCAAGAGTGGGTTTTTTGTTGTTGTTTTTTTTGCTAAATCATCTTTTGGGAAAAAATGACCTGGGCTATTATTTTACAGAGTTAATATATTTAATCTTTGTCTTTTTTGTCACTACATACAGATTATTTTATGAATATAAATTATTTAGATTGAAAAACTTCTAAATGTTTCCAAATTACATATTTAATTTTGTCCCTTTTGGCACTCCACACTGATTATTTTTAAGATGTTATTTAGGTAGATATGAAGTTTTTATTTTTTCTTCACATTTTTCTTTTTTAATCTTATTTTTCTGGTACTAAAATTGATTTGATTCCTTAATGACATATTTTTTCACTTTGTTCTTACAGATAATTTTTAAGACGTTTTAGGTAAATGTGAATAGAAAATTTATTATTATTTTTCGTGCTATTAAATCTGAAACATTTTAATATGACAAGGAATATCAAAAACCAAGAAACTATATGCAAGTAAAAAAATAAACATTTTAACCCAGGAAAATATGATATAAATAATTATATTATAAACATTATTAGGAAATATGGAAAGATGAACTGAATAAATCTGAAATGTTGCCGCCAAATTCGGGTTAAGCTGAAGCAGATGGTCGTTTTAACACAATTACATCAACAGAAAAATTTCTTTTAAGCAGAAATACCTTCCTTAACCTTGTGAAATAAAATATGTAGCATTCCTGCAGAAAATGAAGCACATACAGCCGTTGATCTGCAGAAATGCGATTATTCGTCGCTCACCATATCGGAGTCATCGTCTTCCTCGCAGAACCGCGCTGCGGCGCTGGGGTCTCCCACCACCCGCAGCTCACTGATGGCACCCTGAAGCACACACACACCACTGCTGTGTTTGATCTTCAACGACAAGTATAATCACACACACTCCACACGCGTTCCTCCGGACGTATAAACAGGAATGTTTGTCGTTGCCGTGGGTTTCCTGACATTCCCAAGGAATTCCCCCAACATCCGTGGCTCCATTGAATTGTCTGTTTCTGTGTGAAGTTTTGCTATCTGTTCCTCCATCATCCATTCTGCTGGAAGACTTCACACTCGTAGCAGCAGGCTCTCTATCAATGAGCCATTAGTCTGTGGAAGAGCTTTCTCTGCAGCCATGTTTGAAGTTGACCGTTTAGGATGTATTGATGTCCAGAGTGAATCATTAAAGGGATTTTAGACGAACTGCGTTTGAACTCCCTCGTCTTTAATCTTTCCAACATTCAGATGACCAGGCTCCTTTCGTCACACTGCGTCAGATCGTCATCATAAATCTTCAGATTTGCCTCATGAAATGGTATAAACAGTCCATGTGGCACATTCACTGGTTTTTAATGGAAGCCATATTTAATATATGTTGTAAACATAAAGATTCAGGCCAAACATAATCCCATTAGGACGAAAAATTAATTTGCACAACTGCCAGATTTGGGAATTTTTAGAATCAACAAATAAAGTTTAAGCCTCCTTTAAACGAATGAAATCTTCCCACATTTTCCGTTTTAAAAACAATCCAGGCTTTTCCAGACTTCCATTTTCATATGTTATTATTTTTGGACCCATAAATAATATGGCATATAATTTGGTGTGACTGTTTTTTTTTTTTTTAATGAAGTTTAGTATGTAATAAAGCAATAATGATATTATCTAACTCCAGGCTGACATGATAAATATAAACCATTCATGTCTGAGTGTGTGTGTGTGTGTACATACTTGTTTATGTTGCTTTGCTAGGACCTGGTGTATTTACATACCTTAATGGGGCGCCCAAAATTGGTCCTCGAGGTCCGGCATACTGCATGTTTTAGTTCTCTCCTTGGTAGTACCAACAGCCGTTTCAGCATGTCAATGTTCTTCTTAGGCATTCTAATGAGCCATTATTGGATCTAGGTGCAATAAACCAGAGAGAGAACTAAAACATACAGGATGCTGCCGCTCAAAGATCCACTTTGGGCACCACTGCCGTAAGAGGACTGAAGGCCTTACAAAGGGAACATTGCTAAATGGTCCCTTTTTAATGTAAATTAAGTTTCGGTTAAAGTTGGTGTTAAACGTAAATGCTGCTAGAACAAACGTTGTACCAAAATCACCTCATTATGTCAAAAACTATTTTTCCCAGGGAAAGGGAAAAAGAAACACAAAGAACAGCCTAGTCTTTTTTTAAATTTGTACTTTTTTCTCACAGTGACCTGTAATTTAGCTTTTAGACAGCCTAAAAGCTAATTCTATTTATTTTTCATACCTTTCAAGACAGTGAATGTTTATATTCTAATTAGTTGAAGAATTAAGTGATGCATAAAGTTTGCAAAACGGCAAATTTTATGCTGTTTTGCAATAAAAAAGTATAAAATTAGGTTTATGCTGTTTTGAAACAAATTTTTAAATTGGCACTTTAAAATCTGGGCGAAAAAATGTACCGTTTGACACCTATAGCTAAGTGTGTCAAACGTGAGCAAAATTGCTAAATGAGAAGTTAGCACATTAGTGGAAGTCTGCTCACCATTCATCTATTTGTTAAACCATCTATCCATTCTTTATACCATTCATCCAACCACTTGTTCAACCAACATCATCTGTCCAACCGTTTACTCATTCAACCATTTGGTAAGCCATCTATCCCTCCATAAATCTGTCCATCTCTCTGGCCTCTGTAGGAATATCTGTCTTGAGTAAGGAGTCTGGAAAACTCTGTATGATGTAAAGCACTTTGAAATGCCTTGCTGCTGAAATGTGCTATACAAATAAAATTTGATTGATTGATTGATTGGAATTTTGGCATGAAAAATGTGCAGAAACTTTCAATAGAATGAAGACATTGAAAACATGTCTGTAAAACTGCTTAGTAAATGTTCACTGAATAATCACTGAGAATCTTAACTGAAGCAGTGCAGCCCAAACTGCTGTAGTAGTTAGAATATATGCCAACTGAGTCATGGCAATGAGATTAAAACCTGGAGCCATTAATGGCAGGGGGATACAGGCGCATCTTTGGTGTCAACCTGCTTCAGAATAATGGGTCACATGAGTCATCAGACTCACATATTTATTACGGCAACAGGAAATCAAAAAGGTTCAGCCTCATCACTGCAGGAACGGCATTAAATCCTGTTCCAACTTCGGTCTAGTGTAGCGTTCAGACCGAATGCGATTTGAGTGTCAGGTTTACATGCAGTCTTTATCTCGACATGGATTTTGTGCGTATCGAGCATTTGATGAGCATCCGGCGCTAGAGTTTTAAAATCTTGCTTTTCCCACTGGATCTGGAGTGTCAAGCAATCAAAAAGACTTCTCTATGTGACGTAGTGGCCTGTAGGTGATGTCGTACCAGTAGATGCAGGGAGCGATACGTGTTGGCAGGTTGTTAAACTGGGCTCAGTTGAGACGAAAATAGTCCTGATAGAAACCCTCGACAGTGCCAAACTAGGTTGTGGAACTCACCACACCTCTGAATTTTCTGGTGAATTCAAACACGATGCAGAGACTTCCAACGATGTACTCTTGGTTTCAGTAAATAAAGCCAAGGCACTCAATATTTCATCCACCATTGTATAAAGTTACCGGGAGAGGAAATACAATGGCTTAATTCAAGAGGCTCCTGTGTTTGACATGAGACTTGACCAAAATGTCAAGCATCGGACATGTTTTACCAACCTTAAATTTGTCAGGATGCTCCCCTCCAGCCTGGCCCACGAACACCCCAGACCCTGACTCCAGGTCCAGCTCCCCCGCTGATCGCTCCATCCTCATCACCTGCGGCTCCACGTCACAATTCAGGTACAGCATGGCCTTGTCGTCCTTCACAGCCACAGCGAAGCGGTTCCAGACGTTCGTCATGGACGGCACGCGGAACCTGGCCGCCTCTTTGGACTGCAGGGCGCTGGCCTTGCTGTAAAACAAAACGACGTTTTGCGCCGATCCCTGAACGGCCGACAACTTGACGCCAAGGTGCATGATCTGCTGCGAAGAGTCGGTAATGGAGAAGACGATGCCGCCGTCATCGGAGGTGGGCTTCAGGCTGAAGATGAGAGCGAAGTTCCTGTAGAAGGGATTGGGGAAGTGGGCACGGGCTAGCTGGCCCGTGGCGGAATCTGGGCCGAACAGGTAGGCAGGGCTGTTGTCCGGGCCATCCACCTCCAGGATCTTCTCTGGAGGAGGATCGCCAATCAGCTGCAGCAGCGACACACCGCTGTCTTCTGGAAAACACAAACAGGAAGTCAGTCTGGAGTCTGATCGGACATAATGCAACTTTATACTGCTGATATTACGACTTTATTCTGGAATTATTACAATTGTATTCTGTATTACTCCAACCTTTTTGGGTACTACACTTTTCTCGTATTGTCACAACTTTGTCTTATGACTTTTTTCCTCTTAACTTTTTGTTGATGTTACTATATTCTCCAAATATGGTTTTATTTGTATTATTACCACTTTATTCTATTCTAGTAATATAACTTTAGTGTTATTATGACTTTATTATTATAACAATATGATTATTCTCTTATTATTAATCTTGTATAACTACACATTTTTTGTTGCATCACTTTTTTCTAATTTTATTACAATTTTTCTTGGAGTTAGCCCTTTATTCTCAGGATAATATGACTTTAATATTGTATTACTATTTTTTTCTCATATGACACTATTCTTGTGTAATTGCCTTTTTTCTGGTAATTTTATGACTATTTACATATTTCTATGGCTTCATTCTTATGACTTTTTTCTTGTATTGTTATAACTTTATTCTGGTAATATTGCAACTTTAATCACGTATTACTTTCTCTATATTTTTAAAGCTTTGTTCTTGTAATGTTCTGACTCTAATCTTGTATTACAACTTTTTTGTTGTGCCACATTTTTAATTTTACAATTGAAATGTGACTAAAACCTCATATTATGACTATCTTCACACAAGTTTTCTGGAGAACAGAAAAAGGAAATGAGTTTATCGGACCGGGATTCGGTTAGAGAGGAGGGCTGCATGGCAGAGTTTGGTGTTAGACCACAAACTGTAAGGCTGCAGGGGTTGAGGACGAAACACAAAGAATATTTATTAATGCATCACAGACAAGTCACTCAACTTATACTTTAGAAAACAAAATACAGAAACAGAGCTGAAATCTAACTGAACCATCAGAAAAATGGCAAAATGATGTAAAATTGAACACATCCATCTGGTTTCAAATACCATGAAGATCTGAATTACGAACTGAAGCCACATTTAAAGTCAAAGTTGGACCCAATGTCGTTGGGTTGAGATGAAAACCAAGAAAACTGGATTCCACTTCTGTTGGCGAGTGCAACGTAACAAAATACAAAAAAGTAAATTTTTTACTACAAACTTTTCTATATTTAGCCTAATATAATGGATGGGTTTGCCAAAAGTCTGTTTTTGGGTAAAACTCAGTACATGTCTGTGGCATGACTTTTGAGTTAAAAATAAAGACAAGACCAAAAACAAAAGGCCAACTAAATTCTAACTCTGGTTATGAAGATAAACTTTCCACAGAAAATCTCATTCTAAAAAAATTACAGAAAGGGCCCAATTTGTACCATGTGGGCCACACAAAACTAATTCATGGGCCACAAACGGCCCCCAGACCGCACTTTGAACAGCCCTGTTCAAAGTGGATATTTATCCAGAATAAATATCCACTATTTATTCTTTTACACCTGGACTCTAAGAGCCTTTCCTGACTCATTAAACTGCTGAAATAAACTGTTCTCCTTTCTTCTAAATTATGTTTTTCCTGTACTGAGAGGAAAAGTAGAGAAATTACTGTTTTCGGACCGTTTTCGGATCTCGTGACGTATTCTTGGAGCTTTGAAGACGTGTTTCAGTTTCACCACCTGGTGGGAAATGAGTGTCTGTGTCGCTGCGTTCAAAGCCGCCCCGCTGCCACCAGAGCAGGAGATCGGCGGCTCTGCTGTTGGCTTTGTTCAGACGTAAAACGCTCAGCTGGAGCCCGGATTGTCCTCTCTGCTGTGAAACCGTAAACATCAGCTGCAATCTGTCAGAGGAATAAAGACGCTTTGATTTGAGTCAGAGCTGACAGAGAGGCCAGTCAGGACAGCGATAAAAATCCTTCCTGCTACGCAGATGTTCTCCATTCCATGTTTGGCTGCTGAGGGAGATGATTGTACTGTGTCCCGATTTAAATACAGTAAAAAAACATTACAATGAATTTAACTTGTCACATTGGAAAAAATGCTGCAGATGTGAAATGGAGAACTTTGGAGACGTTTTTACCACTGTTACCATCATGGTCACCATAAATGGTGGAAGAAAGACTTCAGCATTGTTTGTCCCAATAAGTTTAAACTTTATAAATATCATCATGGCGCATCAGGGCCAGGCTAAGAAAATAGTCACATTATAAGTCGAAAAAATACAAGAGAAATGTTGTAATTATATTATCTAAATAAAGTCTTAATACAAGAATAAAGTTGCAAAATTACTAGAAAAAAGTCTAAATAATAAAGTTGCACAACTATAAGTATATTAGATTTAATTTTTAATATTACCAAAAAAGTTACAAAAACATAATAAAGTTGTATGACAAGAAGAATATTTTAAAATGTGCTATGAAAAAGTCTATCAAGACAAATTTTCCAATTCTCTGGAATTTAGTTTGGAGTTATATTGCACAGAGAAATCCAGGAATAGCTGGAGGTTCACAGCACTGATGGACTTAACTGGTGCTTATCCTGTATTTATGTTTAAATCTTCCACCAAACTGTAAATGTGCAGAAGCTGAGCCACAGTTTTGAAACTATTCTGTTTTGTGTTTTTAACAACCACTGACATTAAATTTATTATTAAAATTTTATTATGAATCCAGAGCCTAATCAGATCATTATGTGTGTTAGAAATGGTGACATTTTTGCTCTTCTACTGGCTGAAACTACTGAAATCTGAAATACATTTCTTTTAATTCAACAACTAAACGTAGGAAAAATAAAAATGTAAATAGAGAAGCAGAAAATGAAGTAATTACAAGATCATCCAAGAGACGGTTGATGCAGCTTTGGTGCTGGCTTGCTAATTAATATCTCATCTTGACAAACGCCTTGTAAAAATATCCACTTGAGTTGTTTGAATGCGGTTCAGAGGCATTCAGGTACGCCTCACCTGCTGCATGAATGGCAGCCAACAATAAACAGTCATTTGCAGCGAGCAGAGCAGATGTTTGCTTAGATAAACTCAGAATGGGAGACCTGCAGAGTCTCAGCCCGGCTTCCCATGAGCTCATTCATCAGACGTTTGGAAAACTGCAAAAACTGATTGTAGTTCGGCTCTTAAACGCAGCGCTTTGTCAAAAACGGAGAACATCCAAAACTTTTCATGCCTTGAGTAATCCAGAGGATTCCTGTCTCCTCTATCCCGACTCTTTCTTCTACACTTCATACTTGTAATTAACGTTAATACTCCTGCCAAAACATCATATTTGCATCTTGTTGGAAACTTTCTAGACCTGTCATTAGAGGCAGCAAAGCTCCTACATAACAGATGTGCTCTCCTTTTACATGCAGGCTGGCAAAAGGAGACGAAATGTTTCCATGAATCTGTAATTCTCGTAAATTTTCCAGATGCTGCAATTAGAAAATTGACCAGTTTGCACAAGAATTTGCAACAGAACCTGGTGCGATGAGCATGCAAAACCGCTAGTGACACAAAAGCTTTCATCATTAGCATTTTAAGTGCAATCTGAATTCAAGTCCCCATAATGGCCGCTGTCGAACAATGGCAGCTTCAAGGTCAGCTGAGCACCAAAAATAAAAGCTGCTGATGAAAGGAGCTGCTGGGTTTATGGTGACAGTTTGTCTTGTCAGGCTGGCCGCCTACCAACCAGGAAAGCAGCTCTTTGTCTCTAAGCAGCATTCCAACACGGGGCGCCGCTGGTCGCGATGCCCCGACGGCGAAGCGGTCCATACGTTGGGACACCATATGTGCCGCTTTGGGAAATCAGGTCTGGTGGTAAGATGGCGGGATTTGGACGGCTGGCAGGAGAAAAGACCTCAGGGTTTTATTTAAGAGCTTAAAGTTACATCCAAACATTCAAATCCGACACGTATCCGACTTTTTAATGGCAGTCTGAGCGATCCGAGTCCGATCTGTTCACCAAAAAAGAAACAAAATCTACATTGAAAGATTATGTTCTATTTGCAAAGCCAATACTGAAATATAAACTCAACAGATCCTCAATATTTTTGTGCAGAAATTATAACATTACCACTTCATTCCTATATTATGACATCACTCTGGTATTTTTATGATCTTCATTCATGAATTACTTTATTCTTGTATTACAACTTTGTCTGCAATTATGACTATTTTTTTATTCTTGCATTTTGAGTTCGTCACACAATTTATTCTCATAGTGAGAATATGAGAAATATACAGGAATAGTTGTAATATCTCTGGTATAACTATTGTCATATTAGTGTGTTATTGCAAACAGTTGTGCATACAAAGATTTGTTTTTATCTTAAATCACAACGTAAAACTTTTTTTTGTAGTTTTAGCCTAATTCCCTCTCTCTCTGCGTTCTCTCAGCAAATTGCCCTTTTCCTGTAAACTTGAGTAAATGATTAATCGATTACTACATTAGTTAGTGGTTATTTCATTAATCGATTAATCACATTTACTTCGATTAATAATTTCAGCCATAATCACATCAGCTTCCCAGTCCACTCAGTCATTTCAATACATTTATCAAATCAAAAAAGAAAACAGATGCTTCTCCACATAGAAAGGAGAATCTACTTCTAAAAGGATTTGTTCCTATAATCCACATATTTTCTTACATGTATGTAGTTTTGAAGTTAAAAGTAAAGTGAAAATGCTGGACAACTCTCAGCCATAATTGGAAACTCAACGAGAGCCAAGTCAGAGTGAATCCCTGCCAAGAACCACTCAACTCAGACGAACCATCATGCAACTAATCAGTCGGGTCACTAAAAACAGACGAAACAAAGACTACAGACGCAACCCGAATATGTCAATTAAGGATGAGAAAGATGGTTTCCCCACAGGACATCGTCTCAAACCCTCTGGGATAAATTGCAGTTGACCTTTAGACCCTGATATGAATGACTGCTCATCTTTCAAGGAAGAGGCCGGTAACCATGGAAAAACGTAATTAAAGGAGTTGTTGAGCCCTAACAATCCTGACCCCCGACGGTGATGGGATCAAGCCTGATGGGAGTCGCACTGAAAAGTCCACAACTGCCTCACAGTATCCTGAAAATACACGGTTCCAGGTCACAGGTCGGCGAGCCGGCCAGCAGAGAAACACGTCCAGGGATCGTCATAATCAGGATGAAGATGGAAGGTCAGCGAACGCCTCAGCGGGTGAACCCATGAAGAAGTCATGAGACTAATAACGAAGGCCGAGAGGGAAACATTAACTATTGTAGCAGATTGTCTTCAGTTTTTACTGAAATCCAGGTAAAATAACTTAATATTCCTCAGAGGTTAGATGCTTCAGAACCTCCCACAGTTAACAAAAATCACGCACACCTCCTATTTGGGTTAACGGTTTATTAAGGTTTATTCTCCCAGCTGATGGTTCGGTAGACTCTCTTCAACTGGGAGCCAAAGGTGAAGCATTTGTTACATCTCCAGCTGCTGTGGTTCTCTTTCTCAATGCACTGGGTCAAACCAACCAAACCCTTTGAAAAACCTGTTCCCCTCCTCGCCTGTGGGGGCGCTGCACCAAGAACCACTGAATAAAATAAAAACAAAAACTGAGCTCAATTTTCTTCTTTATGAAATGTAAACAAAAATGGAGTGGTGTCAGATTTTAGCGTTTGGAGGATTTCTCTTTTGTCTATTTCTCCTACTAGCGCTAGGCTAACACGTTTATTTTTGGTTGTATTTACCCAGAATGCCCTGCACTGTAGTTCACTTCCTGCTTGGAAGTGAACTCCGCCTGGCATTCACACAATGCATTCAAACTGAAGCAGAGTTCACTTTAACCGAACCAAGACCGAAGTTTTTAGGCGGCCCAGACTTTGATTTTTTGGTCCGATTCACACCTCCCCAAACGAACCAGACTGTCTACACAAACGAACTTGGATTAAAGTGGACTAAACCGGGCTGCTGTGAATGCACTTTAGGTTTAGCTGAAGGATTTAGAGTAAATAGACAACTTAGGCAAAAATAATAATTCAACAACAAGAAATACCATCAAATGCAGCCTGTTATAGTTTTACACAGATTCTTTAGATGACTCAATCTAACCTTAAGTGAGACTCCAGTCCACAAAGATGAGGCAGAAAAGCTCAAATCTACAGCAGAATGGCTGAAAAAGTCCTTCACAATGATGTAAGAAACAAATGAAGTCCGGTAGAAAACCTTTGCTGGGAGTTATTGCTGCTGAAGGACATTCAACAAACTCCATTTTGTTTAATAAATAAAAAATGAAAACAGTTTTAAAATCCATGATAGCGTTGGGTCAGTTGTGTAAAACCTTAAAATTAGGAAGGGATGTAACTTCCTGCAGTGACTGTTTCCTAGACCCATTTGTTTTAATTTGACCATCCAACACCAAATCAAAACTGGCACACAGTGGTGTGCTAATCGGCTAATAGCAGAGCAAACGTTTTAGCTCATCACTGCAGCATTTTGCCAACTTTGAAAACGTTTTTCTCACCTTGCTTCCTACAAATTAACTTTTCCTGATAAATTGTAAAGCACAAATTTTGTTGCCCATTTCAACTTTCGGTTGAATAAAGTTCAACATCTGTGTTGAAGTTTTGGTCATCAGCTGTTACTGTAAGTAGCTCCATGTTCATGTTGACATTTTGTTTATGTAGCAGTTTCTTCTTGTGTTTGCTCGCTTTTTTCCATCCCAGTAACAAGAAACATACAGGAACAAAATAAAATTTATTCTAAACATAAATACAATATCTAAGGACTTAATTAGAACATTTAAATTATACTGTAGCTCCAGAGTTGTAGTCTTTCAATGGCAGGTATAATCTCAATTGAAGTTAGCGCTTCTGTAAAATACTGTGTTGGTGTAGCGTTAACATTAGCATAACAAATCTGCAGGATTAGAGTTTAGGGGTTAGCATAGCTAACTTTTTGGCTAGCAGTATCCACAACTGTCATTAGCTTTCTGTGAAAGTATTGTGTAGCGCATTAACGTTAGCTAGCCCTTAGCGATTAGTGTTTATTTCTAAATGATTTTAGCTGTAAAACTCTTGGTTTGAGCCACAGTGACTGAACGCAGCAGGCTAACATGTTGCGGTTTTGAGACTCTTAATCCCTTCCTGACGCTGTTTCACACCAACTCAAATATGTCTTGACTCAGACGTCTGCTGGTCGTGGGTCCAGAAACATGATGTCCACTCATGTCTGTCAGTGAAGGTTGGTGTCTAAAAGATAACGCTGCTGTAAAAAGACCATCTTCAGTTCCCACTGATATGGAAGACAGGCAGAGCAAGAACCAACCTCCCACATAAAGTCCAAGTGTCAAACTATGGCTTTATAGTTTGACACAAAACTATAAAACCATGGATCCTCTCACATTAATCACTTAAACAACTGAGCCAGTCTCTCTGACCTCATGAGAGACATGGTGGTAC
Organism: Poeciliopsis paucimaculata; assembly: GCA_903067055.1. Lineage (NCBI taxonomy): Eukaryota > Metazoa > Chordata > Actinopteri > Cyprinodontiformes > Poeciliidae > Poeciliopsis > Poeciliopsis paucimaculata. The sequence goes on from CAEGAD010012476.1 coordinate 26,965, forward strand.
AGGGGATTATATGACTGATTTGATGCTATCTGCTAATTTATGATGTTTTCATCCAGAAATGCAGCAGAAAAAATCTGGATTACAGCTGGTTCTTAACCTTTTATCCCTGGTATGCAGGAAAACGTGTCGCGTTTTGGCGATTTGGGGAAATTCAGGGTTCAACACAACAAATCCTCTCTAACTTTGTACCTTTTACCAGGTTCTAGCATGTGAAGCTAACCTGTCAAAAAGAAATCCAAAGTGGTCAATATTCTGAACAAATAATTTTAGTAATCGATTATTCTGTTGATTATTTTTCTTATTAATCCAATTACAAAAACCCAATAAAGCTTCTTTTTCAAAATATTAAAAATACACAAACATTGATTTAATTGAATTCCTTTAAGTAAGAGGATTTTATTCCCAAAAATGCAATAATATAGCATTTCTTCAGTGAAAGCTTACTTGACTTAACATCTACAGTATAAGGCTGAACTGGAGATTAGTTTTTGGATTAATTATTTAATAATTGGATAGCAAAAGGTGATTAACAGGAGACACTTTTTGCAGATAAAAAGAGTTTTTCAGTATTAAATGCAAATTATATATATTGTTTGATCAATTTTGGCTTAATTACTGCTCTGAGTATGTTGCCTTTTTTGAGTCTGTATAATCCAGGGTAACAATTAATCTGATTTATCACTTCAAAACATGAATTTAAATGTCTAATAATTACTTGAAGGATGCTTAGCAGTTGATAACCAACACAACACAGATGTCTAACTTAATTCAACTGAACGTTAACAAAACTGCTGGAAACATTAGTTTAGGGGAAGCTAAGCATGCTAAATGTTTTCAAAGTTAGCAAAGGGCTAAACAAAAATTAGCTCCACTATTAGCAGCTGCTTCTTGCAAAAGCTGCTTCCGGTTTTGCTGCTTCCTGTGTGAAATGACATCTTAATGATGTGGTTGTGTTTAACCACCGTATGGCTGCAACAAACCAGAAAATCCTAATCTAGAAGCTAACACCGACATGTGCTTCCTTAAAGCATAAAATGTGTTAAAGTTGAGACAGATTAGATTTTTGTGGCATGTTGAGGAAATAACAAGCACTTCAGAGAGAAACACAAACATGCAGCAAAAGTAGTCGGGATCCAAGCTTGTTAGGCTGCAGCCAGAATATCCCAAAGGTTAATTCATCAAATGTTGACGTTGTTAATATCTCAGGGTGGGGATGAGGTACTGGGAAGAGAGGATTCTCAAACCAGTTCAAAATGAACCCAAATATAAGGTTCATTTTTAACCAGCGGTTACCTTTCTGGTTACAAACTGTCAAGCACCGAAACCCATCATCCTCCTCATCTGGCAGAGCCTGGCACTCCACAGGGAGGCGACCCTCATCCAGGAGCGCCCAGCAAGTGTCCCGCAACACTTCGCAGAAACGCCGGCAAGGCATCGCGGGTGGCGCGGCCGCAGGGCCACACTTTGGTACCAAGAGGAGGCAGAGAAACCACTCCACGGCGTGGTGGCAGCGCGACCGCAGCAGCGGCGCCCACTCTTCCAGGAGCGCTCGGACTTCCCCCACGCTGCTGTGGTTGAAGTAATTGGGCATGGTAAAGTTTTCCCCCATCATGGAGGAGCAGAAAGGAAGAGAGGAATCTAGCTTCAAGCATTGTGAGGGTCCTGCTGGTGCCTCAACACCTACGACTGCCTGGCTAAGCTGTTGTCCCCCTACTGATGGCTGAGCAGCATCTGAAACATGTGGAGTTGGAGCTAAGTCAAGTTTATTAGCATAGCAAATGAGCAACAAGGCAGCAGCAAGTACTTCACATCATAAAAACATCGAGTCACCAACAAGCAAACTTATCAAGCAAATATACATCAAATATGTTGGTTGATGTTGTAAAGTGTGAAAATACTGTTGCAGTAATCAGTAAACGCCTGGATGAGTTTCTCTAATGTTTCAACCTCCTTCTCCACAATATGTAAACAAAACTAAGCGACATTAGTCCTCTTGTCCCGGAAATGTTTTTCAGGTGACAGAAGACTGACTTTGGAACCATCTTTATGTGGCTGTGAATGTTGAGGTCAGAAATTTCGGGTCTAGTTTCTAGCTGTAGTAACTGAAGCTGTAGTAACAGAGCTAGAATCCAGCTAAACAGAGAAGCTAACTCTTGCCTGGACGTTTCATGCCGAATATCTGTGGTGGATACATCAGTGCCTGGTGTGTTGCTGTATATCTCTGGTTGTGTGATATGAGTTGCTTCTGCTGAGGAAAACGTCTGGTGGGTTAATGGATGCTGACTTGTTACTAGAGGCTGAAATGAAGTCGAAGTTGGTCTGTAAAATGTTTTCACCATAAAAGTCTTGTTTTCTCTGTTTTGGAGTTTGAAGAGAAGGACTCAAGACTAAATTGCTGGACCTTCCTTGTGAATCTTCCTTAGGAAAGTTCTGGTTTTGAGATTTCAAACTGCCTCCAGTAACAGTGTCATGGGTATTACCTCAGTTCCTGTTAGAAGAACTGGTCTGGAGCCAGACGTTGGCTCTAAGACCCTAAACCATCAGATCCTGCATGAGACGATGTCATTACCGGGTTTACTCCTGCGTGATGTGATCCCTGCGGTGGCTTGTCCCACTCCACGCCCCCTCTCTGGTTGCGCTGAAGGAACTACAGTCGTCACTCGAGGATCTTCAGTGGTCTCATCCCAAGTCTGCCCAACTGTTTGGAGCACGTGTCCTTCATCAATGATCTCTGCTCCAGCTGCGGTGCTGCTCTCAGATGGAGGCTCTCCGCTACCTGTCGCAATGCCAGAACCCTCCAGTTCCAACCTGGGTGCCAATGTTGTGCCGGTCTCACTCCAGGACCAGAACCAAGCCTCAGAGTAGACCACCCACAGGGTCAGAAGGGGCAAAGCCCTAAACCAGCTCCTCATTGTGGTGTCCAACCGGATGAATCAGCCTTCCAGAGGGAACTATGACATGACCATGCAGTCCTCTCACTCCTTCCCTCTGCTCTGTCACCACACACACTCCAGCAGAAGTGAAGAGGAGGGCGTCCATTCAGAGGAGTGCAGAGGAGGTGTGCGCCGTATTGGCTGCCTTAGTAATATTTATGCTGCTAACTCCTCCCCCTCCTTTTGTGGCAGCAGTGAAAAGCGATCTCTCCTGCTGAGAGATACCTCAGAGTTACAGCAGCCTGTCCTTTCAGGTTACGACACTGTTGTTTTCAGAGACGGGCAATTTGTTCCTGTCTTTGTTAAGATATGTTAATTAGTAAACTATAGATATAGGCTAAGGGTGATTCAGGGTTTCAACCAAAGTTATTACATTATAAACTGTGGGGACAGTTTGAGAACAGACAACAATGTCCCAGAAACTCAGCAGAAAAACAACAACAGAACCGGGACTCTATAAACTAACATACAATCTGGATGTTTAATAGTAAGAAGCTGTTCTGAACTAACTGATTTCTGAACATCAGCGCTAACTTTTTGCAGTGCAGAAAGTCATGATCCTTAGAGATTGTTTGGTAGACTTGGTTTAATTGGGGGCCCAAACTGCCACATTTGTTACATTTTCAGCTGCTGTGCTTCTCTTCCTCTCTGCTCTGAGTCAAACCAACCAAAACCTCTGAGCATCCTGTTCCCCTCCTGGCCCGTGGGGGCGCTGCACCAAAAACCACTGAAGGAAACAACATGAAAACCTCTGAAGACACTGAATGCAACCTCCTCCTTCACAATATGTAAACAAAATGGAAGTGGCATCAGATTTTTGTGGTTGTCGGATTTCTCTTTTTCTGTGACTAAAGGCCACGAACCATTTCTCCTGCTAACGCTAGCCTAGCATGTTTGTTTTTGTTGTATTTACCCAGAGTACCCTGTAGTGTAGTCCACTTCCTGCTTTTGGAGCGGTTTCCGATCTACTTGGCGTTCACATCTGTGTCAGCAGAGTTCACTTCAAACTAACCAAACTTTATAGGCAAGAAAACTAGAGCTGGGATGAAGTGGACTCAACGGGGCTGGTGTGAGTTTACTCCAAGTTTAACACTACATACAACTGGACATACATCTTTGACCATGACTGGACTTAATGGACAATAATGGTCCAATATTAGTCTATCAGTTTATTAATCAACGTTCAAACCAAGGAGGGCAGCACTAAGATGGTTTTAGGCAAAATTTTGCTGAATTAAACCGATTTTATATTAGAATGACACAAACTATGAAAACATTAAGACAGCCCCCATAAGTACCAATTTATACGGGTTTTTTTCTGCAATAAAAATTTTATTTGGAGTTTCAGTTATGCTTTAAAACTGACAAATCTGTAAAAGGTAAATTATTTTTGATAGCACTGGGACTTTATGATGCCCTCCAAGTTACATTCTTAAATGGTAATATCTTTAAAATGGTCTGGTTCTGCCGAAAGTCCAAAGAAAGTTTGGTGAGCTTTTGGTGGTTTATGGCTGAAGGATTACCGTAAAGCCTGGTGAAGAGAAACGTGTCACAATTATTCTTTAAGTTGATTGTTTCAGAACCTCCTCAATAATCCAGGATTCCTGCCCAAACTGGTCTCTTATTCCGCCTGCGGGTCTGTTTGACAGAGACCCTCCACAACCACTAATGGCCGCTGGGTGATAAAAGCTGAAGTCTGTCTTTTCCGTCAGAGCAGTGGGCTTTAAGAGAAACAAAGGTTTAAAGTCATTGATTGAAGAGCAGTCACCGGTTGTCTCTTATGCAGATGTTTTAATGTCAGGTTGACAACTCTAAGTCTTTGTTTTGCGTCTGCAAAGATTGTGTTTTTGTTGGATTAGATAATTATGCTAAATATTTAATTGTGAAGGAATGTTTTTTTTTGTTTGTTTACAGAAAGTCCCTGAATTTGTGATTTAGCTAGAAAAGCAGAAGGTTTTTGTGTTTGTCTGCCTGGAGAATGATCCGTTTCCCCTCAGGGTGAGAAGGACGCAGCCCTTCAAAACAACCAATCACTCATTGTAAAACTGCCAAACGGGACAATTTGATTGCAACTGTGGACATAATGACAACTCCAGGAGGCAAAAGGACTTTCTCGAGTTAACCTTCAACAATGCATTTCGAGAACCAATTTCAAGCCTTATTTAAAGATTACTGTAAACTTTGGATGGCGATTCCCTTCTTTCTCCTGGTTGTCTAACATTTAATAAAGATGTCTTGAAGTTTAAAATAAACTAGAAACGTTACCAATTTCCAATGAGCCGTTGGAAGGAAATGTAGCCAAACACACCTTCAGTAAACTTGGCAAAAGTATTTAGTAAAAGGTTTGCTTGTCAGCAGTAATTGCAGTGTAGGAAGAAAAACAAACTAAGCAGAAACATAAATTACATTTGAAGATGTTTGTTCAACTTCAGTCTGCATCTTTTAGCGCATGTAATCTCCAAACATCAAACGCAGAACATTCTTTATGGAGTTTGTCAGAAATTATGTGTGGCTGTTTTCAACGTTTCTTTCATCTCTCGCTGCGCTAATAAAGAGTCTCCTTAAGACATGAAGAAGAACTGGCTGGAGGACTTCCTGTTTCAAAGTGCTGTCGCTCTGTTAATTACAGCTTGAGGGGTTCAAAAGTTGGGACTGTGTGTTTAAGGCTGAAGAAAAAGAAATGGGAGAAGCTGAAACTACAGCTTTCTAAACAAGATCATGGAAAGCATGATAGGGTTGGTATCTATGGAGGGCTAATCATGCCAAAACTGGCAACTATAGAGATAAATAAATGGCTTTGTAAAGTACTTGATGTGTCAAATATCACATCCAAAAAATAAAGTTAAATATTACTATTAAATTTAGACAAAAGTGTAAAAAGAAAATATTAAAAACTAAATGTATGATTTTAAAAAATTACAGTAAATAACCAAGAAATAGATTGTGAAGAGGTTAGTAAGGAAATAAAATTACACTAAATAAGGAAATATTTTAAATAAAACAGGATTGAACGTTAAATAATAGTGATAATGTTAAATTAATACTGTTGAATATTATTTTTAAAAATTAATCTATTGTCACAATGTATAATCAAATAAATTGGGAAAGTTTGGATTTTCTGTTTTTGGATACAATATTGCTCATTAGTTTTTTTTATGAAGCCATTTATTTATTTTCATATTTAATGCCAATTTTGGCAGGATCAGTCCTCCATACTTAAATAGTAAGCAGAATGGTATCAAAGTGTCATTTGTTAAGTGTGATAATGTAGCATTTGCTAACCAATTCAAAGCTAAAATGTGACTTGTTTTCCGTTGGTTTACAAACATAAAGCAAACTGAAAAACTTTTGTCACTTTTTGTCATGTTTAAGAAATCCTAAAGATGAGATGAAATTCCAGCCGTGTGTCTGTCGTCCCAAGAACAGACAGAAGGATGCAACCCAATGCCAGGAATGACCATCAGAGAGCAGGTGACTGATCGACTCACTGCAGCACCAACATCCCTGTGATTCCCATATCCCATTTCACACCCTGAGGGTTCGTTTTAAACACTCTAAATTTAACTTCACTGACTAATTTAAGACCAGAACAGCTTTAAATAATGAACCAGGAAGCTTGAATTGCTCCACTGAAGAGTAGCAACACAAAGGAAATGGTGCGGTTTTCCCTCTAGGCTAGGAGGAATCACTAGAGCGCTTTCTGGTAGACACATTAGCTCTGAATGCTTCAGGAAAGTAATTCATAGTTTCTGTGAGAGAAACTATGAATTACTCTCACCAGTATATTTGAGAATCAGGAAGTTTAGTGAAAGTAGCTTGTAAATTAAGGGTACATTTTGGAAAGAAACACTCTGAGAACGTATTATGTGATTTATATACTTCAGGTAAAAATGTGTCTGATTGTTGGCAGCAACCCAGACAATAAAAACCATAACCATTTCCACTGCTGTCAACCTGATAATGGCGCTTTAGCAATTTTGCTAACTTTGAACATTTAGCACATTTAGTTTCCCTAGATTAAATTTTTCTGGATTAATTCACACAGCTGCTTTGTAAACTTTAGTTGGGCTCCTTTAATGTTAAGTTCTAGGAAAGTAGCCTGGAGGTTCATTTTACGTCCAAATGTAAGTTCTGGGTACACAGGAAAAATAAAACTTTAAAGAGCACTTGTTATGCAAAATTCACTTTTTGCATGTTTTTGTACAGCCGGTTTTTGGAAAAAACGCTGAATGGTTCTTAGTGTCTGGAAAAGGAGCCATTTAAAAAACATCCCAAATGTTGTCACATTCCACCGTTCCCTAGCAACCTCAGCCAAGCCCAGCCTCAAAGAGGAGCTCCAGCATGTTTGGTCAGCTGGTTTTACCACTGTATGTGCTGTATAATAGCTGCTGGAAGAGACAAGTGTCTTGTAAGTGACTTACTTTCCAGAAACAATTTGCTGCATTCTTGTTGTTTGTACAGGAGGTTCTACTAATGCTTTTCAAAGACGCATGGTTGTATAATTGCTCATCTGTTTGCAGCCATTTTCCTGTGTGAGTGTAAACGTTGAATGGGGGGGCGTGGCCAGCAGCAGATTGTTAGGATTTAAAGTGACAAGACAGCCTAAAACACGTAAAATCTCATTATCTAAGAATAACGAGATTCTTTATGCACAATAATTTTGCCCATATACCCATCCTAAACATCAGGTTTGAGGAAAAACGGACCATAATAACCCAGCCTGAGCTGCAGCTTGGCCTCCATCAGCTCCAGATTGTAGCAGCACCCTCCCCGCCTTACTCATCACGTTGAAAGACCCTAATTTAAACGACATCTCGTCCTCCATCTCTCAGATCTCTGCGCAGTGAATGTGTGTCACTGAGTGTGTGCGACAGCCAGAGAAAGAGGAGCGGGGGGTTGTCTAACAGAATGGAGGTCACGGGGTCACGGTTATCGCGCTCCGAGGGAAAGGGTTCTGGTTTCCCACAGATGGAGACTTATCAGGCCTGCAGGGGCAGGTTCTGACTGGGCCGCTCCGCCTGAGGGATGAACGTGCCCCGGTTAGACATCAGGCCATAAACTGTTAAACTTTCTCAGAGAAAGTCCAACAATAAATGGAAAAAACCATCCAACCTTTGAGTTACACCATTTGGAAAATTTAGCTTCCTTGAAGAGTTTCAGATGTAATTTTCCTAAAGATATGTCTAACAGTCCTGACTGTCTTCTAAAATCTCCAATAATGTTGATTAGGGACAGGCCCAGAGTGCAGTCAGCCCAGTGTGGCCGCGGTTCCCTCTCCTTTCTCAGCCATGTCTCAGGAATGTGGCTTCCATTGTCTCAGTGAGAAACCAAAGACATTCCTGCAAAATCTGCTGGCTCTAAAATGTCTGCTGGAGTATTCTGCATTATTTCTTTCTTCACAGAAGTAGCTTTGAGTTCTGCCTGGGGCAGGAATGGATTTCCATACCGTTCGTAAAGTTACTCAGTCAAAAAGCACAGCAACAATTTGGGTTGTGGCCGTTCTTTTTTTAAATGTCAAAAATCACTCCAGTAAGAGTTTATTAAGACATTTGCAATGTTTTGGCATTACACTTACAATTCTTAGCAACAGAATTTAAGATTTAACTCCATATAAAAAATTAATTTGAAGCTACATTTATTTTACATTTAGTTTAAAGATAAATATTTAGCCTTAAAAATTTAGTTTGAAGCAAAAATATTTGATTAAATAAATATTTAGCTGGAAGTGAAATATATAGCTTGCTAGCTAAATATATAGCTTAAAGGAAAAACATTTAGCTTGCTAACTGAATATTTAGTTTTAGTCTGAACTAAACACTTATTTTGAATCTGAATATCTGGCTTAACAAGAAATATTTAGTTGGGCGTCAAACATTTAGCTTTCTAACTTAATATTTAGCTTGAAGCAATACATTTAGCTAGCAAGCTGAAAATTTACTCTGAAAACTAAATATTTAGCTTGTTAGCTGCTTCTTTTCGTTGCTTATTCTTCCAACTAATACCTTATAATACTGATCTCATTGTAAACTACGATTCTTCTAAAAATCTTCATTTTCCAATGAAATGTTTAAACTCTTGGTAAGAATTCTTGTTTTTAAACAGGAATCTCTTTCTAACGTCGCTGATGATGTTCGAGTTTTTTCCCTTGGTTTTTTTAATGCATGAGATGCGTCTGCTGGTTGGTTGAAGCTCGGCTCCATCAGTCAACTGAACGTCTGCTGCGGATCGAGCCTGCGGGGTTCCTGCTCAGACAAGCAGCAACAGCCTGGCTGTCACTCTCTGGGAGACGCATTCCTTAACAACGGGGAAAACGTGGCCTGCGGCGCAGAAACACAGCTACAGTATCAACAGAGCTGGAGCTGCTGGATCTGTGTTCAGCCTGCGAGAGTTTTACTTTAACCGCTCTGATCAAGATGTATGTTTCAATGTAAACCCAAACACTCAGGCAAATAAGATTACAATAAGATTAAAATACCACAAAAATCCATCGCTGCTTTTTAACCTCAAAGGTGAAATATTTAATCAGACCTTTTGATTTATAAGTATTTATTCACACAAGTTGGATTTAAACACTGACAGTGCCAGACACCATAAGCATCAGACTTCTGTTGTGGCTCCTGGATTTATTTATAATAACAGCAGAAAATTAAATCTGCACTGCAAAAACACAAAGTCTTACCAAGTATTTTTGGTCTTTTTTCTAGTGCAAACATCTTATTGCACTAAAAATGAGACATAGATAACTTAGAAGTAACTTTTATTTCAAATAAAGGAGCTTGTTTTAAGTCAGTAACTACTTAATATTGCTAAAAATATATATATATTAGTTCTACAAACAAGAAAAATATGATGTGAAAAATGTCTTATCAGTGAAATACTTTTTTTTTAAATCAACATCAAGTAATTATTTACTTAAAACAAGAACTAAACTTGATTAAACAAGTTTTAATGCTCTCAGAAAGGTGAGACTGGAGCGTCATTCTGCTGTAAGAGCTACAGAAACAGACAGGTGAGATGGGAAATGGCGCCCTCTGCTGTTTATAGTGAAAACAAACATCCATCAGCCGCCTTTGTAATCTAACCACAACACTTTTTAAAACCCTGACTCTGATGTGTAAAAGGTTTTCAACACCAGGAACATAACAGATTAAAATAACTGTCCTGTAAATGAGCAAATGACCAGAAGCAGCAGGTGATCTGCTGACAAAAACCCACCTGGGGAAAATCAAACAGGCCGACATGAAGCTGTCAGCGTCTGGCAGATTGGAGCCACAACGCTGCAGGAGGGAAACAAAAGGCGGCGTTTTGATTCTGTTTCCGTCTGATGCTGAGCAGATAACGAAGTCGTTACAGGCTGCTTGTTTTCGTCTGCGGCGCAGACCGCAAACACGCAGCGCTGAGCTGATCGGGTTTAATCTGGCGCATTGAAACTCAGCTGCAGGGTTTCTCTTCGGTTTTACTCCAAATATCCAAACTTCTGTTATCAGCAGGAAGATCAGCTGATCAGGTTACCGCCTGCTGTCCATCACTGCTCTGGTGGAAAATTATTAAATTAGATTAAATGAGTCTGATGCAGGAGGAGATTTACAGATTAGAATAACAGAATAATCTGAAATTAACAGGCAGGAAATTATTAGAAAAAAATATTATGAAAATATGTATGTTTGGGTGGATGGATGCCCATAATTATTTTTTAATTTACCAGAACAAAAACAGTTTTTATCTTCTTCTTTCTATCGATCTGATAAATAATACAAATTATTTCCCAACTTCCCATTGAATCCCATTTAATCATTTCTCTGGCGTGATTCCAGGTTCGACCAGCAGGGGGCGACCCAGCCCCAGTGAGGTCAGCTGAGGGGTCACCAGGTGACTCTCAGCCAATCAGAACATCTGAACACAAAGACAAGCAGCTCCGTGTTTCTGCTGTCCTCCGTTTCTATCCTGGAAACTTTCACGTTTTGTTTCCTCCAGGTTTTAAAACAAACACAGAGCAGGAAGTGTTGCCGGCGGCGACCGGCTCGCGAGGGGTCACGGCGCCCTGACTAATCATTCACCTGGAGGAGACGACCCTCCCTCTGCAGGAATCCGGACCCAGGGTCGCCGGGGAGACGGGGTTCAAAGGGCGCGCCGCGGCCTGGCTGCACACTGACAGCAGGGGGGGGGTCAGGTAAAGAAAGTACACCCCCCTCTGTTCAAGGATCTGAAACTATTTAACTCTCATTCTGTAAATTCAATATGGAAAAGTTGAGTTTGGAAAGAAAAAAAATAAGTACACCCCAGCAGCCCAGTTTTCCTTCCATTGAGTTTAGGTCTGGACTTTGACTAGGCCATTGGGACATCCACAAGCACCTGTTCATCCAACCATTTATTCATCCGACCAAACATCCATCCACTTTTCAAGTAGTGAAGTCTTGTCCTTCATTTCCTCTTCAATTCTTGCCCTGTCTTGAACTTTGACCTTTAACCTGCAGAGACCTGTAAAGTCTGGTCTGAAGCTGGGCTTAGATAGTTTGACCTTTAACCCTGGACAGACTGATGGGGAGCAACAGCTGTTTATTTGAGCTCATTGTTGCTTTAATATCGGAGCTCCAACTGATGATGTAACCAATCGATAATTAGCATCGGCTAGCTGGTCCAGTGGAGGACCAGTGGTACATCTCCCACTAATCGTTGGTGTGGAAACTGGTGGCGAACATCCTGAAGCTGAGTCAGGGTGTACTTTCTTTTTCACCACACCTATATTTCTAAAGACGACAGGAAAAGTGAAGCTGTGTGAGTCCAGAGGTGCAGAGGTTTTGCAGGAGCGGCACATTCCAGCCGTTCGCTCCAACATGTCGGAGCGTCTCCTTCCTCAGACATCCGACTCCCAAAACCAGGTCAAAGGGTCCGACTGGGGGCCAAACGCCAAATTACACACTGCCAGCTCATAGAACCACCATCTATCATCGTCTGAGGGGAAAATCAACAGAACAACACCTGATACAGTGGACCAATAAGCAGTATTGGTCCACTGCTTATCCTGATGAGAGGATAAGCAGTGGACCAATAACCGGATAAAGAGGAAAGAATAAATGATTCAGATGATGAGCATGTTGACCTTTCCGGGTTTTCCCTCAGGACCGTTCCAGCAACATGTCTGCCCTGCTCTGGAGGAACAGGAAGTGCTCTCTGGGTCTCACTGAAGCCGTTTTCCCACAAGAAAACGAAACGGGAGCGTTCTGGGAATTCAGAGTTTCTGTCCGTAAAGTAAACGGAGAGAAGAGCCGAAGGAAGGAAGGAAGGAAGGAAGGAAGGAAGGAAGGAAGTAAGGAAAGAAGGAAGACTGATCCACAACGAGGGAATGGCACGACGCTGAACACCGAGAGGAAGGAAATTTCTTCCCCTCCAGGTCTGGAAAAAACAATACTCTGTTGAGTAATGCATCCATTTGTTCATCGGCCAACCGTCCAATGATCCAACTATTTGTTCATATAACGGTTCATTCAAAACAACCAACCAGTCAACCAACCATATGTCCTTTATTCATCTATCCAAGCATTCATCCAACTAACTAATCAACCATCCATCCATTGTTTATTCATCCATCCATGATTCTTGTGTCTTTATCTTTTTCGTTAGAAGAAGCTGTGAAAAGATGGCAGGATGTTTAAGAGAAAATGAGCCACTTTGTGGGAACATTAGTCACGCTCCATGTTGAAAGAATCTGAGACAAACTGTTTATTTGGTCTCAGTTTGTTTCCGTAACAATAACAGACCGAGGCTGTTTCTCCAAACCACTCATTTGCAGCTTATTAAGGTTTTCTTCCTCTCCTGCAACATAAACTGAAAGCTGAGACCTGTTTTATCTACGCAGTAGAAATATCCAAAGCAGACTCTATTCACCAGCATTTCCTGTGCTGTGCAGCAGGTTTGAATTCACAGTTCATCTGTGTGTCACGGCCAGAGCGGGACAACAACGGCATCCAATAAAGACTCGATTCGTGTTTGTTTCTGCCTGGTGACTCACTCAGAAATGGACAAAAACAATGCTGTGCTGGTTTGTAGCCAGCATGAGTCAGGAGCGAGCGTTTTCTCCGACCTGTGAACAGACAGAGGGGAACTCCAGGCGCTGGGTTCGCCACAGAGAGGCTGGCTCGGGTTTGGGGCTCCATAAGAGCCAGACAGAATATTGATTTAACAAGCAAAGGACAACAAATGACACCAAAGTGGTGAAGGTTTCGGTCTCTACATGAAACTAGAAAGTAACAGCAATGTACCACTTCAACGCTTAAAAGGTCATCTGGTGATGTGAGTTGGTGCTTAAAAACAGAAAATTAACTGCAGGTTTCTGGACACAATGAGCTTCAAACCACATCAACCAAACTGTTTTCTTCTGCCAACTAAACCAAAACACATGGGTCATATGTTTGAATGTCAGTAGGTCCAGAGGCTGATGGTGGTTTACTGCGGCGACGCGAGTGAAAGGAACCATTTTATCCAGTCAACCAGGCATGAAGGAACGGTGAAACAGAAAGGACTCACCCGTATCACAGATCCAGCCGAGCAGACGCCACAGTGATCAGTAACCTGATTAACCACCATCTCTTTGGTCAGCAATTCAGTCTGATCTCAAAGAGCAATTCCTGTGATTCAGGACTCAATGTGAAGAACCTCAAGAACAGCTGAGAAACGTCTCTTCTAAAACCTGGAAAGTGTTTCATCTTTGAGGCTTTGGGACTCAACAGAACCACAGCGAGAACCACTGAACAGCGGAGAGGCCTGGAGTTCGTCCAGGACGGCACAGCCTGAGCAGCTCTGAATTTGAATGAAATCCAATTTATTTATTTTGCCCGGTTGTTCATACTACTGATTAAATGCAATCAGTCTTCTGAATGAACAATTAATAATTCCCAAGCGACCCTCATCCACAGCAACGTGACATCGATGGGAGCCGAGTATCGTCAAGATCACAAGACAAAGGAAGCTCATGAAAAGAAAAGTCTGTTTGCATGTGTCGTCAGAACCAAGACTGGTGGGATTGTATTGTGATTTCCCGACAGACTGCTCTCATTTTTCATGATTATATTTTTATGCCCAGTTTGGTTTCTTCTTCTATCTCACGACTCTGATGTAAAAAAAAAAAAAAAAAAAAAAAAAAAGCGGCATGACTGTTCAGATTGCAGATGCTTTGAAAACCGTCGGATACAATTTATTTCCATATCTCAAAGTGGCCCAGGTTGGAATATTTTGGGCAGTGAAAGATCAGAGTCAGGCCGTTCAGACTGACATGAAAAGTCGGATAACTGTCACATTTGCCTGCTGTGGTTCTGGATGCAGTTGGATGACGACCATCATATCGTCCTCCCCTTCCTCTCACAACCTCCTTGGCGAACTTTTCTGAAAAATATGTTTTCGAGAGGATGTTTGTTTATGCGGGAAACGGCCTCATCTACTCAACTTCCAGACATTTTGAGCCAGAGACCCGGATGACCAACCGATGGATTTGAGAAGAGGAGGAAATGTTCAGCGTTAGACAAAACGTGCAGTGGGTGAACTGACCGTTCTTTTTCAATCATCGTGTCCAAACCTGTGAAGTCGTAAGAGCCGATCCCCTCTGCCGTGTTTACCATGCTGGTGTAAACGGCATATAGGACAAACAGCTTGAGGATATTACAGGGAAAGAGGTTTGGTGGGAAAATGAACCTCCCACATCAGCAATATGACTCTGGTCCCACCTTCCTGGACCCATTAAGCCAAAACACCTGAAGCTGTCCAGGCCTCATGGTTTCAGCTGGGGCACCAATAAGATGGAGCAATTGGGGTGAAATGAAAGAGTTTCAACCCCAAGATCCTTGCTTCATGTCTTCTCCCTTCATAATGTCACAATATTTAGAGAAGGGAATGAAACTCATCTGTTTGTTTGGTTTCCTAATTAGCCTTTTTGTCTTATTTACCCTTCATCTTTTCCTTCTTCCTCCATCGTGCCAAAGGTAAATACTTTGGAAATTTTTAATCATAATCCGACTGTAGACGCTGGAAAAGCTGCAGATGAAAGCCTTCGGAAACGACAAGACGATACAGGCAAACCTGAATGCTGCTGAGTCATCATCATCAATGTCTGTGGCTGCTTCACCTTAATGAGCACCAGGTCTGCTTTTCACTTCGGGTTCATGGAGAAACCGATGGCTCTGGATTTCTGTTTCCTTACTTCAGTCTCACCACATAAATGTTCATTTAGAAGCATGTTTTGACATGAAGACTAATTTAATGAATCCGTTCTTAACTCCACGTTCCGGATTTCGTTTCCTTTCTTAAAAATGTCCTCCATTTATCAGAATTATGTGGCTTTAAGGCTGTTCTCCCACCTGATAGTCTGGTAGACTCGGTTTGTTTGGGGAACAAAATCGCAATATTTGTAACATTTTCACCAATGGTTTGTACCAAACCGACCAAACCCTTTGAGCAACCTGTTCCCCTCCTGGCCTGTGGGGGCGCTGCACCAAGAACCACTGATGGAAATGACATAAAAACCTCTGAAGACACTGAGAGCAGCAAAATGGAAACAAAAATGGAGTGCAGTCAGATTTTAGTGGTTTGAGGATTTCTCTTTTGTCTTTGGCAAACGATCAAGAGACATTTCTCCCGCTAGCGCTAGACTCTCATGTTTGGTTTTGGCTGCATTTACCCAGAATGCCTTGGGCTGTAGTTCACTTCCTGCTTTTGGAACGGTCTACAACCGCTGAAATCTGATACCACACAATTTTTATTTCCTTTTGGTGAAGAAGGAAGCTGCCCTCAGTGTCTTCTTGAGATATTTTTTGTTTCCTTCAGTGGTTCTTGGTGCAGCGCCCCCCTAGGCCAGGAGGGGAACAGCAAGACAGAACCACAGCAGCTGGAAACAAATGTTGCAGTTTTGCTCCAAATTGAACCGATAATCAGGTGGGAAAGTGTTGGGATTCTTGGGGAATACAAACCCTGATAACTTAAGAGTTAATAGTTATAACACAGAGCTGGGATTTCATTTTGGAGCATCAAAGATTACAATTTCACAAAAAATACCCTGAAGTTTATAATTGTAGCATGATAAAAAGTGTAAACGTTTAAGATTTTAAGATCCTTTATGATTTTATCTGCAGAAATACATCAGAAAAAGAAATCAAATTTCCACAACCCAGAGCTCTGATGTGTGATTCCTGATTTCACTCCAACCTGAGCAGCTCCTGCCCATGAGCTCTGAAGCCCGAAGTGGAAACATTCCAGGTCAAATTATTCCAAAAGAACAAAACAATCTGTCAAACAAAAACGGGACAAAGGAGGGAAAAACGGCATTCTGATCATGTTGGTTCAGGATTCGCAATACCCAAATCTCCTGCATGTGAAAGAAGAGCAGCGGCTACGTTCGCAAACGTTTGTTTGGTCGTTCAGACGCAGGCGACGGTTCGATTCCCTGGAGAGATTTACGGCAGTAGGAAAGTGTATAATAAACTGCTGGCGTGGGGGCGGGGGGATTTCAATCCACATGTGATGCAGCAAACATCTGTCAGACTTTAATGACGGCGTGTAGGAGGAGAGCAGAAAGAGAAAGGGAGAGGTTGTGGTTGATTCATCCCTCCGGGTCGACGTGGGCCTCGACTTCCTAAACACTAAAACAGGGATTTGCTTCGTATTGAGCCGCATTTTCTGAGGCTCAGGTAATTACTGGAGGAAATTACTCCTAAACTCCCCAAAGAAACCACAGAAATATCCGGATAACGGTTTGGTCAAATTCATTAAATGCAAAGGAGTGAAGTTAGGCTTTTGCAGGTGGTCACTTATGCTTCCTTGAACAGGTTAGGATAGACCTGTGGCCTATACAAAACCTGTGCACCACATTTTTCACTCAAAATCTTTCTTGGCTAAAGAGATCTTAACTGTTTTAGGGCCTCTGTCACTTTAAATCCAAATAAACAGCAGCTGACCACACCCCCCCTCCCTCCAGCTCAACGTTTACACTCACATGTGAAAAAGGCTGCCTACATCTTTGACAAGCAAAAGTCGAGCCTCCTGCACAAACACCAAGAATGCCGCAAGTGGTTTCTGTTCGGCGAGTCAAAACACAAACTCATAGCAAGTGTTTTGCTCCAGTTTCTAAATGTTTTACAAAACTAACATTACAAATAACTTTTCAGCAAAACATAGGAGTTTGTTTAGTAATAATTCCTTAATATTAATGGGCAAAGTACTAGTTAATAAGGACAATATACTGCCAGTGAAACTAGGACTTTGTTCACTTGAATCAATCTCCTATTTCTTGCTGAGAAGTTACTTGTAAGTTAATATTATCTAATTTCAAATGTAGTAAGATATTTGTACTAGAAACTCGACCAAAAATACTTGATAGGTTTTTGTGTTTTTGCAGTGCAGCAGCACAAACAGCAGTAAAACTAGATGACCAAACATGCTGGAGCTCTGCTCAGGTTGCTAGGTAACGGGTCTGAATGTCACTAAACATTTGGAAGGATTTTGAAATGGCTCATTTTCCTGACACCAAAATCATTAATTAATTTTCAAAAACCGACAGGGTGGGTTTATTTTTCTACGGTTGTTTTTAGAATCAACTGAGACCCAAATGGAAGCGTAAAAATGTGCCAAATGAGAATTTTTCACCTTTGCTTTTGCTGTTTTGGAAAAAAATAAATGTGTTTCTGTTATATTTGGTCTGGTTTTCTTCAGACACACCAGAGAGCGAACGGCCGCGTCCTTTCATCCTCCCCATCAAAGATGTGACAGAACTCGTCTAAATGTGTCGCATTATTTGCCCTGGTGTCATTTAGCAGCAGCAGCAGAAGAAGAAAAGCTCCGTGTTTGAGCAGCGGCTGCTTTTCACTGCAGGTTCAGTGAGCAAATACTTGGCTCTGATTCTGACACTGATATACACTCCTTTATGATATTTGTGTTTTTAGTCTCAAAGCCTTAGAAATGCCTGAACTCGTTCACCTCAAACAGAATGAGTTCACTCCCCTCATATTCACGCATTTTTATTACATTCAGTAAAACTTTGTAAACAAAATATAAACTGTAATGTTGGATTAAATACAAGTTGGTTCAGCAGATTAAGTTAAAATAAATTTTCCTGTTTCAAATATTTTCTAATTAGCAATCAGCAGAAACATCTTTAAAGAATCAGCATGCTACTACTTTTAATTTTTGCTTTTAATTTTGACATAATTTTCTTGGTCTAATGCCTTTACATATTGTATTTACATTTATTCTCTACTGTCTGCTTTATTTTGTTCTTGTTTGTTTTTAGGTTGAAATAAAATTATTGAGGGAAACGGAGAGAACAAGAGGACAGGAAGCAGAACCGCTCCGCAAACACTCTTCACTCACTTCAAAATAAGAGCATGGATATAAACGGCTACATAAACTACTTTACGAAGTCTTAACAGTCGATAACCAAAACTTAAAGTTTAGAAAACAGCCAAATAAATTACAGTTTAGAATTTATCCAGAAAAATTAAGCTAAGCTAAACGCTAGGTCTGCTGTTAGCGCATTAGCAGACGTTTGTCTACCATTAGAAGTTAGCTAAAGCGCTAAATGAAGAATAAGCTCCGCTATCAGCACATTAGCTTCTACTGAGGCACATAATCACAAACCTGTCATATTAACAGTCAGACACGGCGGTGGAAGCATGATGGTGTGGGCTTATTTTACAGCTATGATCTCTAAAGACCAAAGTATTCTAATGTGAGTCCGTCTGTCCAACATTGTCATCAAACACAGTAGAATTGAGGTCCTGCAATGGCCTAGTCAAAGTTCAGAGCTCTATGTGATTGAAATGCTATGGTGGGATCTTCAGAGAACTGAGCAGAAGCAAAAGTCTGGAAACATCCAGGATCTGAATTAAGACTGAGGCTCTAAACGTCAGTTTGTGACATTTGTATCATCCTAACCCAAGTTTCATCGAAATAAGCACCAAGACAAACGGAGACAGCAGAAATCCTTCAGCTTCATGGATATTCCTGCAGTCTGAACCGAGGAGCTCTCCGCTGCCGTCCTGCTGCGTTTAGCCGCAATGCGTGGAGAAGCCAAGTCAGGATACGCCGCTTTTGTCTGCGCTCAGGCATTCCCCCTGAGCGCAGACGTTTCACCAGGGAGATTTCCCTGTGTGTGTCACTCAGAAACCAGACAGAGATCCAGAAAGTTACAACTGGAGCTGCACACACACGCAGGTTCATGCGGAGGCATTCCTGCTGGAAGGAGCAGGAAGAGGAGGAGGAGGGGATGTTTGTATGTGTGTGGCCTTGTTTGCTTCCAGACAAACAATGCGCCATTCAACAACAGAAAGTACATAAGCCTCGACAGCTACAAATTGCTACAGGAAGGGCATTCAGAGGCTGGAGTTTATGAAGTCGGAGACAAAACACACAAACACGGATGGGAAAATGAATCTGGATGTCTCCTACATCTGAAGAAGATGAAGAAGTAAATGTTCTCATGGTCATCTGTTAAACCCTACAGAAGCATTTAACTGCCAGACCTTGGAAATAAATTCAGGAATGTATCTTTTCATAACAGGATCTAAAATATGACATCTTAAAAAGGCATAAAGGGGTTTCCTCTGACTCTATTCTCACCCCGTTTCTTCTAGTCCATGCAACAGGTGTTGCTGATTTACTGCTACCATCTTTCTTTTTTAAACAAGAAGATATTTTGGTTTTAACACAAAATAAATCTTATTATAACAAGTTTTTTTATTATTATTTTGGATTTCATATAATGTAAAATCAAGTGGTGGTTACTAAAAGTTAGCTGCACTAACCATAAAGTACTGACCGTAAATAGTAGGTCTGCTTATGCTGAAATGCTTCACCAACACAGTATTTCGAGGACGCTAACGCTAAACCGATAGACCAACTTCCTATTTAAAATAAGCTAATGCTAAAGCGCTACACCACATGTTAAGGAAGCTAATGCTAAGGCGTTATACCAACACTTAGAGGAAGTGTAAAGTAAAGTAAAGTACAATACCTACATGCTATTTTAAAGACACTAATTCTGAAGCACTAAATTCAACCATGATGTATCAATTTAATGGTCATCAATCTCCACCTACTTCAAAATAAGAGCAGGAGTTGATATTAAGCTTCAACACAGATGTTGAACTTTATTTTACTGAAAGTTTACAAAACAGCCAAATTAATTATCGCTTCACAATCTGAATGGAAATTTAATTTAGAGGAAGCCAAGTATGCTAAAGTTATCAGAAGTACTAAATGAAGCATTAGCTATTAGCGGCATGCTGGTTAGCTCTAATCCTTCAGCGACCCCAGCAGCTTCCTGATTTACTCTGAAAAGAAAAGTAAACCCTTAAATTAAAGGTAAAGTCCGTAGCAGCGATGGTCTCGTCCATCTGCTTAAAAAAAGCAAAAGCCTGAAGCATTTCAACCGCAATAAGAAGGAAACTTTCCAACTTTGCAGGTTTCTAGGTCAGATCAGAGCTGCTGGATACCTCAGCAGGTAACTCAGTATTTCTGCAGGGCTGGGTGGAGGTTTTCACGGCCGGGACGCTTTTAACCAGCGGCGCAAACTCCTCTGCTAATCCGCTAGTAACAAAGCTAATGTTTAGTTTAGCGCTTCTGGTAACTGAAAACATTTAGCATACTTAACTTCCCCTAAATAAATTTTCTGTTCAAGTTCTGAAGTGCTAATTAAGTTGGTTGTTTTGTAAACGTTCAGTTAAATAACGACCAACTGCTTCCTCTCTCACGTTATTTAGCATTAGCTTCACATAAACATCATTTTGCTGTCTCACTTTCACATTTTTGTTTCGTGCTTTTCCTAAGTTTGAAAATGTTACTTCCAGCCACACTTCTGCTTTTCTCATCACTTTAGTACTTTTAATAAGTTTTACATTTTTCGCACAAATTTTCCAGCCGAATTCTAAAACAAAGGTTTCAGGTTAAAATTTATTTAACACACAGTTAAATAAATTTAAGCACCAACAATCAGCTGTTTCCTCCCTCATGTTCTTTAGCATTAGCTTCAGTTAAACTCTATTTTGCTTTCATATTTTTGCTTTAGCATTTTTGCTCATTTTGAAAACGTTATTTGCAGTGGAGGGAACGCCTGTGCTGACGGCAGAGCTCATTTTTCACTTCACACTTCAGTGTTTCCACTAATTTGAAATTGTTTAGCGTACTTAGCTTCTGTTAAGCTAACTCTTCCAGATAAATGCTAAAGCTCTGATCTGTGTAGCTGTTTTTGTACAGTAAAGACATCAGGAAGTGGAGAACAGCCAAACTGCAGCCTGTTCGCTCCCTGCTGAGTTTATCAAGGAATAATTTGTAGCCTGTAGACGCTTCACCTCCCCGAGTGAACCTACCGTGATATAGTGACGC
This sequence comes from Poeciliopsis paucimaculata, assembly GCA_903067055.1. Lineage (NCBI taxonomy): Eukaryota > Metazoa > Chordata > Actinopteri > Cyprinodontiformes > Poeciliidae > Poeciliopsis > Poeciliopsis paucimaculata. The sequence goes on from CAEGAD010012476.1 coordinate 48,261, forward strand.
TTGGAGAGCAGCCAGGCTTTTTGCTAGCTTAACACGGCCCTGCAGCAGGGGAGGTTTGACTTGACTTGCCCTCAAGTTAAACATGGAGTTGAAGGTTAAAGAGAAGCAGAATGAAATCATCCATCATGTCAGCGCTGCCAACAGTTTCTGTGCTCTTCCCTCCTCAACACAAAGATAGTTAAAGACATTAGCAACTGTGTTTATTATAAAACTCTGAGGATATTCGGCTTAATGCTGGTTTCTGCAGCTGGAGGGAGACTCCTGCAGATGCATACCTCAAACAGCAAAGTGCTTTAACAAGCTGAGGTTTCTGCAGTGGCTTTAAGAGCGAGTTGCAGCCTGTAAAATGACTCAGTTAGGTTGTGTGTCTAAATGAGACTGACAGGTAAAACCCTGCTTTCCTTTGTGTTTGTCTTGCAGCCTTTGTTGCTTTTTCATCACAGTGCTGCATTAGAAGCTGCCCAATAATGTCAGGAAATGAACTTTAAAGCTTAGTTTGTGTGGGAAGAGGGCGGTGTGGGTCTGAGTAGTAGTTATTCACAATATGAGAGCTGAAAACTCATTTCATTTTTGTTCTTATTTATGTTTTTCTGCTCTTACATATTGTATTTACAATATACTGTCTATTTGGTTCCTGAGTGTTTCTTGTTTTAAAGTTATTGGGGGAAAAAAGAGACAGAAAATGCTGCGTAAACGGTCTGCACTTATTTCAAAATAAGAGTGTGAAGATAAACGTCGACTTGCACAAACCAAAACTTGAACACAGATGCCAAACTTCATTTACACTGAAAGTTTACAGCCAAGCATATTAATGCTTTAAAAGTAATCTGAAAAATAAATTAGCTTACGGGAAGCAATTAGTTTACTCAACTGAAAGTTTACAAAACAGCTACACAAATCAGAGCATTTATCTGGAAAACTGACTGAGGGGACGCTAAGTATGCTAAACAAATTCAAAGTGAAAACTTAGCTCTGGTGTTAGCATATTAGCCGATTGGGGGAGAAACGTTTCAAAATTAGCAACTAAACAAAAAAGCGCTATAGCAATATGTTGTTCAGCTGAAACTAATGAGGAAGGAAATAATTTAAAACACAAAGTTTATCCTACTATATTAGCACTTTATAATTTATCTGTAAAATCTGTTTAGGGGAAGCGAAATGTGCTATCGATGTATTTCTCTGGCTCATACAGGCAAATATTTAAGTTTAATGACTTGATTGTAGTTTTTGATGTTTCTTTGTATTATTAATCTTAAAGGTTAACTTCTAGATGCAGAACCAGCAAATTATCGTTTGCTGGAGGGGCTGCTGACAAGACAGCGGTTTATTTTAAAATGTTTTATGTCCTTTCTTGCTCATATAAATGTGAAAGACTCGTAAGGACTTGTTAGATGTTTTATCATCTAAACAAACCCCGGTGAAAGAAAGAAAGAGGTAGTGACTAATCCAAACTGTGGAGGTTTTTAATGCACCAACAGCAAAAGTTTAAGAAGCAGATGAGACAAGTCCAAACCTCTGTCTCCCCAGAACAAACGGCAAGCGGCTAATTATGGAGCAGCCAATACCTGCAAGTGGTTTTTCAGATTTAATGAGCATTTTTCTCTTAAATGAACCGCGTTGGAGGAGCATAATTAGATAAAGACGCGTCAGAGAAACAATATGATCCATTTAAAAGCCACAGCCTGACTCAGAGATGGTTAGCAGAGATGGATGCCCGCCGGTGTCATTCACAGGCTGCGTGTTTCTTAATCTAGTCAATCTCAGAGCAGAGTCATTACAGGTGCTTAAATCTGCAGCCGCTGAGCTAAAAGGTGCCTTTCCGAAAGCTAAGGAGAAAACCAATAATAGCCGGAGGCTTGGACCAAGTAACAGAACTCCAGGACTTTATTTATTAAAACAGACCCACCTCTTTCCTCCAGGGCATTCTTAGGATTCCCATGTGACTTATGCAGGACGCTGACCACCTAACAGCCTCATGCTAAGCACTCAAAAAGGATGTTAAATATTTATCCCGGCTTGTATCAAACACTCAGGAGATCTGCTGCACAGACGCAATGATTAAAATGGCTGCAGGTTTCCTGAAAGAACCTGGTTTTTATCCACCAGATGAGAGAGAACTGACAGAAGAAAGTCTGGATCACAATGCTAATGCTAACACGCTAATCCAACAGCATTTAGTGGAAGCTAATGCTAATGCTACCAGGCTAACTTCAACTACAAAGTCGAATCCTCAAGCACCAAATTCATTTTCATTTTAACGTAATGTTTAATGTTATAATTTACATTTTAATTAAATTAAATGATTTTTTTTCCGTTTTGTTTTTGTATCTTTCTTCATTTAGTGGGAAAAACAGAGAGAAAGCTTGATGAGAAGAAACAACTGACGTCAAACCAAGACCCAAGTTCAAACTTCAGAGGTAAACGACGCATTACAGACGTTTTTACTTCTAGTTGTTTTAACACTGGCTGTGGGCGTCCTACACTGCCCCCTGCAGTATAGGAGAATACTGACAACATCTCAGAGTTTAAATGAGATGTTAAGCCTGATTCAAATCCAACTTTTGATGGCTTAGATAGTGTGTGTGCGTGTGTGTGTTTAGGAGCTTTAAAGGAGCTTCTTAAAGGTCCAGAGGAGGCTTTCTAATTTTCTGCTCTGAATTTTTACTAAATCAGACTGAACTGTATCCTTTTTACCTTTGAAACTAAATTTTATAGGGGCAGTATTTTGTGTTTTCCAGACACATTGTGCCATTTAATATCCTACTCAGGTCACTGTTACCTTCAGTTGTTATAAAAATGATAAATATATCAAATATGACTTAAAAGAAAATTTACTTCTGAGGAGGAGCTAAACCTTAAAGGCGGGGCTACGTCCAACCAGGCGTTTTAACAGTTGAATGGTTGCCATGGAGATTAAAGGATTTCTAAAACCTGCACTAAGGTAACAAATTAACATTCCAGGTGGTTTGAGGGAATAACATTAGAACATGATGGAAAACTAAAAAAAATGCGATTTTAAAAGAACCTGCCCCTTTCAGGAAGCATCCAAAGACAATTTTCTTGTATTTTCTTCTGAATTTTAAAAATTAAACATGGTTTTAAAAAGTGAAAACTTTCACTCCAAGCAATAAACACCTGATACGTTTTAAAAGCTCCACAGAAGAGCCCTTTTCTGAGTCTCACTCCAGATTTCCCCCCTTTTCAATAAATCATTTCTTCATGTAAAACCTGTGCCTGCCTTTACAGGCTTGGACTTTGCAATCAGGGAAAATTGCTGCTACCTGCGCACCTGCGCATGCATTCAAACAAAGATTGATCTCTGTCCATTCCTGCTGCAGAATTCATCTTTCAGTCATGTAAAGAACAACTGGAACATTCCTCCAGTCGTTTTGGAAATATTACACCTCACCTTCAATTGACACTTAAATCCCTGACAAAGAATGCAGATGGCGCTTGGAGGGGGATGGCGTCATGGCTACCGCGGCTATCGGCGGCCGCGGGGTGATACGGCAGATCGGGAGATACCACAAAGAAGGCTTTCATCCGCCAGACAATATCAGGGCCCTCAATTAGCAGAGCCCAGGGTGCCAGCGGTTATTGTTCCCAGACTGGCCACTTCAGCTCGGGAGAAAATGGCAGAGGTCAAGGTGTAACTCGGCTTCAGCCTCAGCAAAGCAACGCCGTTTATAATCCATGTGATTGGGATTAAACTGCAGAGAGTAATGAGTCTGACTGGCTTTTACAAATGCATTTAAAAGCAACATAAGAGATGAGAGAATAGATAATTAGGTCGTCTGTCCTGCTGTACAGCTGCAACTAAATGTGTTAATGAAGAAAAAAGTGACCTTTTCCTTTTTCCTGGAGCCGGCAGCTCAGCAGAGCACAACGGCTTAATCCCACTAAAAGCCTCACCAACTTTTGCAATCCTGGCCTCCTTCTCAACATTTTTCCACTAATACTTGCTAATTTCTGCTGTGGGGGCGGAGAGCCTTTTAGCTCCCAGGAAATACATACTGAAATGTGAAATCGCTGGATATTTCTTCCCACAAATGAGGCATGAGAAATGAAAACCACCTGAGTTTTTCTTTTAGAAACGAGCAACAAATCAGAGCAGAAATACATGGAAAGGCTGTAAAATGTATTAGACATGTGGTGACGTTAATGAGTTGGTGAAAGCTGAAATATTAATAGTGAAACAGCCAAAATACACCTGCAAGACTCATGGGTGGTGAGCTACGCTAACCCTAAAACACCAATCAGAAACAATAGTTTCGCTAATGCAACAAAAACTGTGCTTAGTTTTTATCCAGCTTAACATCAATGTGAGGCGTTAATACACAAAAACTGGAAAGTAAGATCAATTCCAGTCCATCATCATTCAGAGATTATTCTCAAGAGGAAAACGGTTCAGAAAGCTGCTGGTCTTCCCAGGACTGGAGCTCCACTCAGACTTTACAAGCTTCAGTTAGCAGGTTAAAGGTCAAAGTTTATGACAGGACAATTAGACAAACACTGAACAGGTTTGGCTATTTGGAAAGCCGTGTCTCTCTAAAACCAACAAGGTTTTTATGGCTGCGCCTGAATAAAACACGACTTCAGCCATTTTAGACCAAAGTAGATATTTAATCAGCAACATGTCAGGAGGAAACCAAACAGCGTAGCTGCGCAAGCTAACGGTCAAGCTACAAACCCTGAGCACCAGCGATGAGTGGACCTGCCATGTTGGAGGGTTATGACTGTTGCTTAACATCAAACTACAGCATCTTCACTGGATTGAAGGCCAGGCTTTGGCTAGGCCACTGCAAACGTTGGACTGGATGTTCATCAACTGTGATAAATTAGTTTCCCATGAACACATGAAATATCCTCTTCTATAGTCCGAAAACATTTCAGCTGGTCCCAAACTGACATTCAGTACTTATTTTCACATGTCAGTAATATTTAAAGTGGATTAAAATTTATAGAATTATTGAATTTCCATTACAAAGATGTGCAAACTTTTTTGTTATTCCATTAAAAATGAGCTAAACGTCAATAAAATGGCTCAATCACAGTTAATTTGTGACCTAAAAAGCTTTTCATCGTTTGAAAACTGCTTCTTGTGTTTACTCAGGTTACTTATGTCTGATATAACAATTTATTTTATGATCCAAAACCTTCTTACGTGACAAAAAGAAGAAATGTCTCCTGGGAAAAACACTTCTTTCACAGCTTGTGGAGAAAGCTGTGAAAGAAGCCCAGCAGTAAAAAGATTTCGCACAACCCAAATAATACGGCTGTAAACTACTTTTTCCAAACAACATGGTGCCTCCTGTTGCTTCAGCCAATCAAGTGGTCAGCGAGAAAGCCAAATCCTGCCAATAAAGGCTCTGTCTGGACCAAAAGCCTTACAAATCTTTTAAAGCATCTCTAAATGTTTACAGTCTGCAATCTTTCCCGTCTCTAATTCTGATGGCACCGAACCACCTGGACCAGAACAACGTCAGATGGAGCATAACATTCAGGCGCCCAGCGCTCCGTCTGCCCACCGTATAATAACCTGGTGAAGCTAAGCTAACCCGTGGCGAAGAAACGGGTTGGACTCCCGACAAAGCCATCTAACTCTATAGTATCCATTTGGATTAGAGGAGAAATGTGGGAACCATCAGTCTTCATTCATCCAAACGGTCGACACGCAGTCATGTGGTCGCTGTACCTTCGTATTCCCACACAACACCAACTTCGGTGTATCGCTCACTCATTTCCACTGTTTGAATCACAGAGACGGCTCCTCTGTAGACGACAACGCTACAATTTTCATTCAGGAGTTTTTGGCCATTTGATAGATTTCATAGTTATTTACTGAGGAATCTTAAACAATGTGCATAATTCCTCACATAATGTACGTAATGGACTAGTTGAAGTACCAACATCCCAGCACATTGCTGCATGAAACATGGCAACAAACTTCTGACCAATCAGACAACAGTTGGCATAAAACTCCGTACCAAATAGTTCACCTTGGGGTTGATGTTGAATAGGGAAGCAACGTGACGCATCTTCATCACACGATGACATCAGTGAGTTGGTTTTAACTGTCCTCAAGCTCCTGATTCACATTTCACAGCTTTAAGGAACCAAATTATTTGTTTTGTGTAAAACAAGACGCAAGCAGCGACGTCTAGAGTCGCTGTCGGAGTCTTTTCTCCGTTCTTTGGCTTTTAAAGCTTAACTCGTCTAAACCAAACGCACCTGGAGGCTTCCCCTCCAGCCTCCTGATGCTTACGGGGAAAAAACCCCAAACCAAAGTCTCGGACTCAGCAAAATCCCCCTTTTGTCACAAGATCTGTGGCCTTGGTGGTAATCTCCCTGTCCCATGGGATTCTCCTCAGTTCACACCCCCATGGTGTGAGATTTGTGAGGGTAAGTGCCTCCAGAGACGGGACGGCCGCTCTTGAAGGACGGCTGAATGAGTGGAATTCAAGGATGCCCTGAAAAGCGGCGCACACATCATGAGAGTCAATCAGGAGATAAGCAGACGTGGAGAGCAAAAAAAGAGGGATATAACTGCAAAGTGAGGTTCAAAATGCACAATGGCATTCCCGAGAGGGGCCTCGTGAAATGCTGAATGGCCTATTCATTCATTAAAAAGGGGAAATGGGTGGTAGCTGGTGCTGGGGTTTAACGTCGTTTGCATCTTTTTGATAACAGCAAAAGGATCACATCACCAGTAGAGACTTAAAGCGGTTTATATAGTGTTGGCCATAAATCATGGAGAGTGAAAAGCTGATGGTATACGTTTCCTAGAACCGGAGAAGGAAAATATGGAGTGAAGGTGGGAGTTGATTGGGTGGGGGACGAGGGTCTCTGGTTTCATGTCCCTTTGTGTTCAGCAGGCTGTCAAAGAAGCGAACACGACCTGAAGCTGAAGACCAGGACAAAGTGCCAGGTACAGAGATCCGGTTTCCCCCGCTTCAGCCAAACGCTGCTTTGTGGGGGAATAATCTGCACCTGGTGGTCATGGAAACCAGTTCCCATCCAGACTGAAGGCAGCAGACGAGCTGACCACCTGGAGGAAAAGCGTGCCCTGCTTTACGTCGAATGAATTCGCCGTGAAAACTGGAGAGGAAGATCTTTAACTTCTGCAGCAGCTGCAAGCCGCAGCAAACCCAGTAATGACCAGTCAACTCGTTTTCCATTCCTGATTTATGTTGACCAAGATAAGAAAGCACCAGCTGGGTTTCCATTAGCCACAGAATTGCACAATTATGAAAATAAATTTGCTTAATGGAAACGTGGCAACTCCGATAAAACTTCTGTTTCTATGGACCCTTTGCAACGTGACGTCATCCCAGCGCGCATCTGACTAGCACTGGTTTTAGCTGCCATGTTGTCAACATAAGGTGCAAAATCCTGAATGTATGGATGCTACGTAAAAGGAGGAGCAGAAAAAGGTTTTAAATAATATATACATGGAGGGAGAGGGACAGTTCAGTTGTGCTAGCTTGACTTTGAAAACCTTAACATGTAGATGTAGTACATTTAATTAAAACCGTTTAAATCAACAGGGTCTGTTGGCTTTAATTGAGCCTGACTGGTTTCCTTGGTAAACTGCGAGCAGAAATCCACAACCCAAACCAACCTTCACCAATAAATCAAATAAAGTTAAAACAGGAACTAATTCTAACAGTAAATATAATGTGTTCATCAATAAATGTAATTTCAGATTCTTCTGCTGAGTGAAGAGGAAGAGTTAACAAAACGGTTTAGGAAGGAGGATAGAAACACTAAATACCACTAAGATGGACGAAACAAAGTCCAAACTCAGATCAGTCAACACAGAACTGAATCGAAAACATGTAGATACAGTAGAGTCCTGTAATTTGCAGAGCTTCGCACCTTGTGCTGAGTGTTACCTGGATTACCTGGGAAAGACGAGCAAATAAGTAAAGGTTTCACCTGAAACAGGAAAGAGGCGCCGAGAGGCGAAGCGGCACTCATGGTGCCATTAGTTCTGGAGCGAGTGTTTGACAAATCCTCTTCTTTCAGAGCGCAGCCAGTAATTACGCCGTTCCTCTGTGTTTTGCAGCCGTCATTTGGACATCGAGGACGAGATCTGAGGGCAGCGCGGACGTGAAATACAAATAACAGCTGCCAGCAGCTTCAGAACGAAGGCAGGACGAATGCAGAGCCGAGTTCAACGCCACGTTCATTCAGAATCGATTAAAACATGGTTTCATGTTTAAAGTTTAATAAAGGTGACACCTTCATGTCTCAATCTGGAGTAGATCAGGAGGATCCTTTCCAACCGATTAAAGCAGAAATCATCATAAATAATTAAATTGTAGGTTAGTAAAAAATTTCCACCCCTGATTGATATGCAAACAACAAAAACTGTTTGCTTGTTTTTTTAATATAACTAATAACCCTAACCCTTTCTAATCCACAGTCAAAATCATACAGGTTCAAAGATGCTCCTCCAAAAAAGCCTAAATTTTCTCCTTAGACTCGTAATATTCGATTATAAATTATCTACTTCACAGAATTTATTGGACCAACCAGCAGACAGAACAATGGGAAAATCAATAAAGATCCAAGAAACTGAGGTGGTTTGACTTGTGACAACTTTTCACTTTGGATATTTTTGAACATTAATCTACTGAATGTTTTTCTAGTTTTATAGAAATTCTGTAAAAACCATAAGTGGATGAAAACATGAGTGTGAGCCCATGTTTTGGTTTTTTCATGCAGGTCAGCGTTGGGCGGGTTCCTTTCTGTGCAGGAGATTTAACAAAATCTCCACCAACAGCTACAATTCATATATTTAACCTTTTTAATGACAGATTTTGGGGGTTTCTTCATGTGGGAGGAAAGTGATGTGAGAAAATCTTCCTAGAGATTTTCAGATTCACCTTCCTCCACATGTCCAAAGATGAAAACCAGCTAAACTAAACCAAAGGCAGCTGTTCCTACCTCATGTTTCCAGGTGTGCTAACACTGTAATGCTAACTGGGTCATGTGTTTTCAATGAATGACTGGGATGTTGACATGCAAGTCTTCCAATGCATCGCAGATGGACTGAATTTGGTACTCAGAGCTCTTAGGAAAACGGTAAACTTACTCCTTCCAGTACGGTTCAGGACTCTTCTTTGGTCTCTGAGCTCATCTTCTTCTGAAAAACCCTAATTATTCATTCCCTTGGCAGATTTAGGCTTAAAATAACCAAATCATTTCACCAACATGTTTATCCTAATTGGAAGCATCCAGTCTTTGGCACTGCTAGCTAAAAGTTAGCTGACCCTAATGCTTGAATCATAAACATTAGTTCTGCTAACAGTAAAGCGCTACACCAACATAGTTTGAGAATGCTAGCGGATAAGTGCTAACTTGAATTTAGATGATATTTGACGTTGAAAGACTTTGGGGGAAGCTAAGTGTGCTAGATGTTTTAAAGTTAGTAAAAGTGCTAAGGCGCGATAGCCACATGGTATTTAGCTGACGCTATAGCTAAAGAACGTGAGCAAGTAAACAGTCAATATCCAAAATTTCAACACAAATGTCGAAATCAATTCAGTGAAAGTTCAGAAAATAATTCAGTGAATTTGTGCTCTAGAACTTGTCTGGAAAAGTTTAAGGGAAGCTAAATGCTAAATGGTTTGAAAGTTAGCTAAAGACCTAAGCTAAAAAATTAGCTCCTGTGGAGGTATCGCTTTGAATGGGCCCAGACAGAGTCCTGTCTTAAATCTGATTGATAATCTGGAAGAATAAATGGTCCAAACCTGGTTAGCTCGCAGCTAACTGGACTGCAGAACTCTGCAGAAAGCCTTCATGTTTTTCATGGGGTGTTTAAATGTTTAAATGATATATTAGGAGAGACGTTTAGTGATGTAATAACATGGGGGCAAAACTGGAACCAATTTAGAGCCGCCTGATCCAGCGCTGCCGTCATGTTGGTCTAAAGACAGATATGAAGAGCTGGAGCTCAGATGCTAAAGAGTCAGATTCAGGTAAATTTTCTACATTTCCACCTTCAGATGATCGTCCACCATCACATCTGTGTGAGATCTGGGTGGTCAGTCATCAAATCCACACCTAAACTGGACATTTAATGTTCCTCCCACCCAGAAACGCAGGCTTACAGCCACAATAAGCCCACTGTCAGTCTGCAAACATCTACTTAGCTTCAGTCTAATTAACTCTCTAAACGGCGGCGGCTGACACAATACGACAAAACAAACACTCGATGGGACTTGAGACACTTCCAGGGAGGAAGATTACGCGTAAGCAGGTTTAATGACTAGAAAATCCAGGAATTAAACATCACAAGGTTCACTGGGTGAACAGAACTGGTGCAGGAAATCAGACTTTATCCCTGACCAGATGGGGTGGCTTTTTTTTTTTTCCTTCCCTAATTACACATTTTGTGAAGGATTTGCAGCTTCAGGCTCCATTAGAACAATGCAAACTTTTTAAAACTCAAGTTTTCATCCGTGATTAGCAGATAAAGTCCTGCAGAGTTTTCCTCTTTTTCTGTTTTGTTTTCCATCGTCCGTCCCGCTGGCCCAGAAAGGCCAGGACAGCGGGCCATTAAATGGCACGGTCGGGGTCCGTCGCAGCCGCTCCCCTCCCCCGGCGGCGTCCCGCTGGGCACATGTCAAAGATCACATGACAATAGGGATTCCTGACCCAGCTTAGCAATGGGAAACACTGAGTCAGAGCTGCTGGTTCTGTGGACCGGCTCTCTGCCCGATCCCAACCAAACCGCAGGGAAACGCTCCACATTTTCCGGTTAGAGGTGAAGAAGATTCAAAGAATGCAGGTTTAACGTGGTTCCCACAACAAATCGTCTTCTGGATCCTGAAGTGATCAGGAGCTGCATTTCCATCGAACACATTGCAAAATTTGACATTTGGGAAAATAAACATGACAATATTCTTTTAAAAAATAAAAGAATAAAACGTTTTGGCACTAAAATGAGCGGTTTTGATTGAAATTGATTTAATTCAATTCAATTCGTATGAATCCTGATACTACATCCGTCATAGTAACAGGATGTTACTTCTGTGGAAGCGACAAAGAAGACGACAGGAAGTGAAAGGAAGATGATGGTGCAGAATGATTTTTTTAATGAACAAAGTGATTTTTACTGTGTTTATTAGTTAACGGAGACACCTCAATAGTAAAATTTAGTTTTTTCGACACTAGCGGAACATTGTCACATTTGTAAGGAAACGAATGTATAACCGTGATATCGACAGTTTTATGGACATTGTAATGAAGTTGCAGGTATTGGTGCAGTACTGAGAAAGTTTTGAGCATTTTGTTAGGGTTAGGGTTAAACATCATCCTGTCTGCTTCCATTCGCTGTCCATCATCTGTTACAAAACCATTTCCTAAGATGGATTTCCAGCCATCAGGATGAAGGATTCAGCGCAGAAATAAGAAAAACTACCAAACAAATGTGGACAAAAACATCTTCCAAACATTCCAGCTTACATTTGAGTAAAAGTCTGAGGCAGATGCACAATGTTGCATCGGTTTAAAGCATTTCATTTCTAAACTGTTTTGCGCCAATAAGCGAGTTTTTCCTCTGCGCAGGTTTTCCTACCTGACCACTGCGACGCAGCCGGGAGGATGAGGAGGAGCAGGAGGAAGAGCTGCAGCCGAGAGCAACACCTGCGGAGAAAACGAGTCCAGCTTTTCAGGTTTTACTGACACAAAGTGAGAGAAAGTTTCAGACGTGAAATGAATCCGCACCTCATCTTCATCTTTTGTCTGAGTGCGGGGCGGTGCGGGACGGTGCGGGGCGCTACATGGACTCTAACAGGGAGGGAGAGGAGAGAGTCTGGGTTCGGGGCTCTGCTGCTGCTCCGCCGGAACAGCTGATGATGATGATGAGGAGGAGGAGGAGGAGGAAGGAGGCAGGTTTCCCCCGGGTCCTAAAGGAAACCAGCAGATTGCACACAGAAAAACTCCTAATAGAGAAACATTAATAAAAAGTATTAGTTAAAAATAATGTTTTATTTATACAACAATGATTTATATTATATGTTATTATATAAATATTTTCCAGTATTAAAATGTAAAAAATTAAATGCTACTTTTCCCACAAAATATCAACAAGAAATTATAAATTATATGATTGTTTTCATTAATATAGATTATTACTCAAATCAATAATAAAATAGTAATAAATGTAATTTTAAATTATATAAGTATTATAATAAACTTGTTAAAAATAGTATTATTCATAAATAAATAAAAAATACTACTGATACTACTCTGACTAATAATAATAATAAAGGATAATTATTGTTAGTAAAACATTATTAAAAATAGTATGTATTTGGATAAGTTAGCAATACTAATTCAATTCATATTCTGTTGGCCAGAGGAGGTTCATCCTGGGCAGAGCAACAGGATGTAACAAAAAAAAAAGTCCTAATTATAATTATTATAACAATAATAATAAGTACACATCATTTTTATATTTCTGTATTTTTATATATGCATTTAGTTTGTTGTATGTATTCTAACTCATTATAACAAGAATAATATATATTTGTTTAAACCGGTTTTCATGTAAGATTTGGTAGTTCTAGTATTTATAATTGTATTAAATTCATAAATCAGAACAATTTTAAATGGGGATGTTGCACTTACAGAAGATGGCCAGCAGAGAGCGCAGCTGCTCTCCTTTCTGCAGACAGATTTAATTTTATTCTCCGTCTAAACGGGATTTTCAGTTTCCTCGCAGAAGCAGCCAATTAATCAATAATATCGATTTATCCAGCAACACCCAGAACCACAGAGAGACTGAGAGACTTCCTGCTGAGATTGATTTGGGACTCGTTGGTGTAATTAGGTATGAAAGTGATTTTAATTGGTTTGTCTGAGGACAGAAGCAGAAAAAAACCCGGAAATTTTCTAAATAAAATTATAAATCGCAAATCAATCACCTCTGATCCAGTATTTGTATTTCTATTTATCAGGAGGAAAAAAATTGTTTTTGGTTTGTTGAGATTTTATGCCTTTAGGTCGTTCTGCATCTGTCATTCTGAACTGCAAATCTTATTATGTGAATCTTTGTCCACTTTTTAGTGCAAATATCTTAGTAAACTTGAAATAAGACAAAACTATCTTTTCAGCAATTTATAGGAGTTTTTTTTAACTGAATAATTCATTAAAATGTATGAAAAAGTTCTCGTTAAATTAGCAGATCAATAATAATAAGACATTTTCCCATCAATATTAAGGAATTATTGACTTAGCTGCTGTAGCTTGAAGAAATTTTAGTTTTGTCTTAATTCAAGTGAACTAAAAATATTTGCACTAGAAACAGTTAAAATACTTTGTAATATTTCAGTTCAGTTTAGATTTATTCAAGTCCCAAATGGGAAATTAATGTTATAGCACATATGTACATATTTATATATAAAGACTAAAGTCATGAGACAAGATATCAAAAATGTAAAAAGTAAAAGATATTAAAGTTGACAAAAAAGCATAAAATATAAATCAATAAATGATATGAAGAGCACAGCAGAGCATTTTGTGTTTTTACAGTGTATCTGAAACTGATTGAACTTTATTGGCTTGAATTCAACTTTTTCCTTTAGCATTTGGCTTTTCTGTAAATAAATGCAACTGAATCCTTTTATTGGTAAAAGTAATACAGAAGTAGTGGTAAATTAATAATAAAAACATGTTTCATCTTAGAACTGATGAAAACAGAGACGATTTTTGGAACATGTCTGACATTTAGAGTAAAAAACATCCAGGAATAAAAATGGCCTCCCTGATAGAAATGAACACTTCAGCCCAAAAATCCAGAGTAACATTAACGACTTGATTAGATGGTAAACGCAGCAGCTCTCCCAGCTCCACTCGGTACCAACGTGTCCCAGGCGGGCGGCAAGCTGCGACCCGATCCGGTTCCTCCAACAGCTGAAACGGGGCGGAGGGAGCGGCGGGCGCAAACAGCTGAAGGGACGCGGCTAACGAACAGCTCAGTTTTACACCACGCAGCGCGCCAAACAAAGCCAACAACCAATCAGAACCAGGAGGCGGGTCTTAGCGCTGTCAATCATCCTGGTGTTCCCTATTCCTCTCTACTATGCTACAGCTTCTATAGCAGAGCCTGTCGTGAATGCTAATGCTAGTTAGCATAGCCACAGATGATGGCAGATAAAGGGGTTTTCAGTAAGTTGTTTGTCCTATATTGATTGACAGCGCTAAGCCCCGCCTCTTGGTTCTGATTGGTTGTTTTTGGTGCATTTCTTCAGTCGGTGACAGCAGCACAGGAATGAGGGGGAGATGATCTTTATTGACAGATTATCTGTCTTTTTTATACTCCAACGACATGATGACAGTTTAACAAACATGTAAAGACACATAATAAAAGTTACCAACTGCAGCTTTAAATGATTGTATGCTGTGAGTTAGAGCCTTATCATTTTTCTGTTTGTACTTTAAATAAATAGATAACATAATTTACTGCAGTTTATTTGCCTGTCAGTCGGGCTTTCTTAAAGTGATTTCTTGAGTTAACCGGATTACTTTTCCACATTGGGCCAGGTTGGCTGGAAATGCTACGTAAGCTATCTTTAGCCCCTGCTGGCAACTGAATGGAAGTGCCTGACTGATCCGCTCTGCTGTCATCAAGGCAGCCAGTATTTTTAGGGGGCTGCAGCAGCTGCAAAAGCATTTAGCAGCACTCCACGAACAATGACAGTTGCCGGAACGTACACAGGAACCGAAGCGCTGATCTGAACTCGCTGCTGTTTGGGCTCGTTTTGCAGCTTTCGGCTCCTGCTGCCGGACAGGAAGCGGTGAGGATGTAACGGCGCTGCTGCACATTAGCATGTGTGTGAATTTAAAGCGGACTTGGGTCACGGCTCGGCCCTCGGGACACGCTGCCCTGACTCGGACCACGGCTGCAGGCGTGGAATGCGTGTTGTTGGCCGTTCCCGGCGACTGAAGCGAGGTAGGCGGGAGAGGTCAGAGGTCATTCCAATTAAATAAGACAAGTAAACACAGGGGTTAATCTCATCTCTTTAAGTTTCCACTGGGAATATTAAACACACTTAAACTGCAGCATCTTAACTGTGGGAATGAAATAACTCTCACAGTCACTTTATCCTGAGTCATTCAGACTAAATATTTCCAAAAATGATTTTTTTAAATCCCTCCCATTGAAATGATCATGTTATTGATCAACAGTTGATTCAGTTTCATTATGTTTACATTTTAAAACCAACATAAGTTCCCATTGAGGTCTAAATCAGGAGCAGAGGAGGGGGAGGTCGTTATTTCGACGTGTTTTGAAGCGTTCATGTGAACATGCAATGTCGTAGTACGGGATGTTTTTGGCACTGCAGGGTGTCCGTACTCAGGATGGAGCCAAAACTTGAAACGTTGCCATCCATCCGTAGAGCAAAGCAGCTGTTTTATAATTACTCACACCCTGAATGATTTGGATTAACAGTCAGATTTCAGAAGGTCTTCATGATGTTAAAATTTTTTTAAAAAAAAGCCCATAATCACAATCAGCAATCCTGCTTACTAGCAACAGTAATTTTATTGTTTTGTCAACTTTGGGGCTATTCCTCATACTGGGCATGCATGTGGTGACAGTGGAAAGGAAAACTACCTTTCAACAGAACGAGTGGCCGTCTAAAAGTTTAGCTGTGCTAACCATCATCATCATTAGTTCTGCTAACGACAAAGCGCAACACAAACCCTGTATTTCGCAGAAGCTAATGCTAAAGCGCTAACTTCAACTCAAATTATATCTACTCGAAAACTATAACCATCAAGCGGCAGTTTAATTTTGACATTATAATTTAAATGTTCTAGAAAACCCTTATATATTGTATTTATGTTTACATCTTGCTCTCTACAGTTTTTATTTTGTTCTTGTAAGTTTTTTTTGTTTGAAATACAGTTATTGGGGAGGAAAAGAGAATAAATTAAACTGCTGTGCTAAGGGTTAGCATTATAGAGTTCAGGAAATGCCAAATTATTTATATCCCTGCAATGGATTAATAATCTGTTTAATCTGCTAATGCTAAGATCACATCTGCCCTTTACAGACTACAACCCTCGAGCACCAACTTAGTTTTACATAAAAAATGGAGAAGATGAGGAGAGGAAACAGTCCTGACCACTTCAAAATAAGAGCAAGAATATAAACAGTTGACTTCTTGACGATTTTGTAACTTTAACACACGTAAAACTTTATTCAACTGAAACTTCACAAAGCAGCTAAGTAAATTAGCGCTTTACTGTTTAGGAGAAGCTAAGTGTGTTACATTTATTCAAAGTTAGCAAAAGCACTAAACGAAATATTAGCTCTGCTTTTAGCGCATTAGCAGCTTAGCGACGTGTGCCTATCGCTCATTATTGGAGACTAATTTTATCCACTGAGATATTCTGGAAAATGTCCACTGAAATGAAAGATTGGGTCCCAGTTCTGTCCTGTGGACCAGAACCACAACATATTGTTCCGGTAAACACTTTTAGGTATTCGTTCTGGGATTTTGCTTCTGTGTGAGCCTGCATGTTTCTGGCTGTCTTTGTGATACCCGACACACACTCCCTCACAAGTCTTTATTTAGCGCTCGCTATATTAAGAGCTTTCCCACTGAAATACAGCACCAGCTGTACTGGCTGTGTGTTGTGGCTGCTTGTGCAAGCGGGCCGGGCCGGACCGGTCCTCCTCTGACTGCTAGGCTGGTTTTCTCCCACACAGACAGATCTAATTCAATTAACCCTAATATTCATGCCATCCGTTTGTGCTGAAACACATGCAGTTAGAGGGGCGAAGGGGAACCGTTGGAATGACAGAAGGTACTCTTGGCATTTTAACTCATTTCCCTTGGATAATATTATCTCACTGGTATTGGAGCTTCTTTATAAGAAATGTCAGAGAATACATCCATCTTCAACAGGACAACCAAAACTTAAACATTTTCATCTTCTATATAATCCATTCCATGTACACAACACAGTTTTGGTATTTTTCGGACTTTATGTAATTTATGTGTAATATGAGCAGTTTAGGACCTTAAACCAACCCTTGAGGGACACCACAATATATTTCCATATTACATCTGTTTTGTATTCACCCATTTATACAAACTGTTGTTGATTTTTTCTTTAAGTGACTCCTTACCCAGTTCAGACCAGCTCCTCTGAGGCCAGGATCTTCCAATTTTGGGAAAAATATTCAGTGATCAATGATATCAAATGTTTTAATCTATAAATATTCCTGTTATATATATATATGTATATATATATATATGTTTTTTTAAATCATTTGTAGGTTTTGAAATTTCTTCCACCAATTCCCCAGCAGGCTGAGTTCAGATCATGGCAGTGACATATGACAGATACTACCGTTTTGTGACAGGTGACATGTCTTTTTGTGGCAGCTGGTGCTGGCTGACACTCAAGCTGCCACTAGGTGGCGATAGTGTGCCAAAACTGTCACTGAAACATGGCCACCAAATCAGTGGCAGCTGTATGTGTGTATGTATTTGTACTCTTGTTTTCTGAAGAGTTTTTAAAAATTCCTGCCGTTTGTTCAAAATAAAATGATTCATATTCTGCATGTAATCTTATATAAAAGCCATGGATCTGCCACTGCCACGATGTAAGATTTATGTCAATAACAATGCCAGAGATCTATTTTTGGTAAAAGTAATCTAATGTTTTATTTTTTCTTTAGAAACGTATCGAGCAGAACTTGGATGGACTCGGCCCACTGAAAAGTCACAACTCTCTTGAACGACTTGAGGGACGCTGCCAGAGAAGAAATGGATGTCTTTGGTGGCGCACCACGTTTCTTAGCCTACCCAAGACCTGTACTGGTCCAAAGTGGGACTGATGCAGTTCTTAAGTGTCAGATTGGCGGTGATCCACGACCTGCTGTCATCTGGGAGCGAAACAACGAAAAGATTGACCCCCTAGGACGATATAGGGTCTTTGAAGACGGCAATGTTTACAACCTTATCATAACCGCTGTTACTGTTGAGGACAGTGGGCAATACATTTGCAAAGCTAAGAACAGCATTGGGGAAACGTACGCGGCTGCCACCCTAAAGGTAGAAGGCGAGGCGCAAGAGATGGAGCTCAGAGAGGAAAACAAGCCACGGTTCCTTATCAAGCCTCTTTCCACGCGTGTCGGCCGTGGGGAAGATGCCGTCTTCTCCTGCAAGCTTTGGGGAAACCCGCGACCAGAAGTCGTCTGGGAAAAGGACGGTAGAAAACTCAACGAAATATTTGAGAGCATGCATTTCAGCGTGGGCTACCAGGATGGAGGGTGGTTTCAGCTCAAGATCTTTAAGACTCGCGCTCCGGACGGTGGGGTGTACACATGCAAAGCTCGGAACGAGTTTGGAGAGGCGCTGGCAGGAGCCGTGTTGCTCGTTGACGCCGGCCCTGGACACGAAGAGGAAGGGAACCGTAACGGCTACACTAACGGCCACTGGAAGGTTCATCAGGGGAAACAAAGGACTGGCAGACAAGTGCCAACCCGACTAAAGGACGACGCCATGACAAAGTCTACAAAAGTAAAAATGTTTGCTGTGACTGAGGGCAAACATGCCAAGTTCCGCTGCTTTGTGACTGGAAAACCCAAACCAGAAATAATCTGGAGGAAGGATGGGAGACTTATCCTGTCCGGAAGGCGATACTTGTTGTATGAAGACAGAGAAGGATACTTCACGCTCAAAGTTCTGTACTGCAAGCAAAAGGATAATGGAGTTTACGTCTGTGCTGCATCAAATACCGCAGGGCAAACCCTCAGCGCTGTGCATCTCTCCGTCAAGGGTAGGTCAATGCTTTTCTCAGAGATTTCCTTTGCATTGAGTAAGAGCGGGCACAGGACATCCAGGGATGTCTTCTGCAGCAAGGAATGGGGCTGAGTGGGGCGTGATGCGTCTCAGATTTCTGTCCATTTGATTCTGGGATGATGTAAGTAGGATATAAGGGTACACTGAGGTCATTTACTGGGATTAAGCCAAGGAGAGAAGGGAAAACGAGGACTTAAGACCTCTGACCAAGGCTTGTTGACAATGTACTTCACAGAAAAACAGGTACTAAAGTGAAAATATTCCATTACAGCCTTTAAAACGTAATGAATCTAAACAAGCCAAGTTCAGTCACATTATCATAAAGTCTGCAAACTCACTCGGCTTGCTGAACGGCCATGGATTGGTCCATGTGAGGCGAGTGTTTTAGAGTGGGTGTTATGTTTCTCATGTGGCCTCAGAAACTCTAAACTAAGGTCACCACAGTATCAGTTTGAGATAGTAAATATAACATTTGAGACCAGACTCTTTGTCTGTACTTGCAGCTACTTAGCATGAGAAGGCAACTAAATATATTTGCAACCAGTTTTAACAAAATATCAGTAAGGCAAAGGGTCTATGATAAGGAAACGAAGAGCTTTGCACACAGATGGCTAAATAAAGCCCACATTCTGTTGTTTACAACTGTCTGGTACCGTCTCCTGGTGTCGGTTGCAGGCACTTTATTCCCTATCTAACACCTCTGAGTGTTTACAACCTTCCCATTCCTCAACAAAATAAGTTCCTTGTCTTTTGATTTCTTGTTTGCTTAACTGGAATCTGTCGTAAAACATGTTTGAATTTATAGTGTTACTCCAAGAACATATCTGTGGGTCAGATTATCCTGAGTGCACTCACTGACGAGAACAGGGAAGCACTAAGTATCCAGCGATAATGTAACAATTTTCTTTAGCTGCGCAGACCAGCGATGGATATGTAAATGATTTATTTTGCGAGGAGCGGAAACATCCAGAACAGGCAGTAAAGCGCCTGAGAGGTGGCGTTACTGCAGCAATGTGTTAGAGACATTTGGTGGAGTGACAGTCAGGCAAAACAGACTGAAGGTCAGCAGACACAGGGGATCCCTCCTGGAGCTATCACACAGCATGACCAGGGAGTTTGATTGGGGTTTTATTTTGGGTTTATACGAGTGGAGGCGGTCACATGATGCAACAACCTGGCATGCTAACACAGAAACGTCTAAGTGGCTTGACTGCAACACTTTGGCATCCAACAGGAATGGTTAAATTTGGACGTAAATTGGTGTTCATTGCCAGTTGTCACGTCTGAGGCTCTACAAGTCACATTACCAGGCACTTTAGTTTGCATAAAAATTACATTTTATCTCATCAAACTTACATTAGCTGATACTTGTAGCTTTATGTAGCTGAAGTCTGCTGGTTGCAACACGATTAGCATCAGGCTTCTGTTGGTAGGGAAAGAAAACGATAAATCATGGAAATTACTGAGCTTTCTTTAATTAATCATGCGATCAATTGACTTATAGCATCAGGGAATGTCAGTCCTGATGGTTACCAAGGGTTGGTCGGCGAGCATTGCCGACCAATAGCATGTGTAGGAATTGAAACTGTATTAAGACTTACTGTAGCCATTCTCTAAACTGTATAATATATTTTATCTTACATACATTGGTAACTATATCTATCAATATTAATTTATGACCTTCGATTGCAGAGCCACCTGTCCGGTTTAAGCAACCACTCTATGATCTTGAAGTTTGGGAACGGGATTTAGCTGTTCTGGAGTGTGAAGTTCCAGAAGATTCAGTTCCCATCACGTGGTATCTGGAGGACAGACGACTGCAGCCGGGGGCCAAATATGGAATGGAGGAGTGGGGAACAAAACGAAGGCTGACGATTCGGGACATTGGCGTTGATGACGATGGGATTTACCTCTGTGAGATGCCTGATGGGGGCAGAAGCATAGCGGAGGTAGCTGTAAAAGGTAATTACATTTCATTTATTCATTTTAAATAGCTTACATGATATAGAAATGTAGTGTTGTTTACAGTCTATATGACACAATATCTCAAGATTTGCGTAGCTGAACAGCTGTTTCTCAAGCGTTAATAAAGTTATTATCTCTTCATGTCAAAGTGGAGTTTTGATGGATATAGAAATGATCCAAGTGCTTTAAAAAAAACATCCAGCTGTTTTCTGGCAGCAAGTTATTTGTTTTTTGTTGCCTGGAGAACAAGCCATTTCACAAACCCCAACCCAAGCAGAACAAGTCAGCTGGTTTTACTGCCGAACAATGGCTGCTGGAAAAGACAAATGTTTTGCTGTTGACTTACCATCCAGAAATCACTTTGTCTAAACTCAAAGATGTAGGCATCTATTTGAACTAATTTTTTTGTTTATAAAATAAAAGAGTAAATGTTGAGATGCATAAAAGATCAGCTCATTTTGAAATGGACAGAACTGGTGAAATATCATCTGAGAGAGACTTTCTGAAGAAACAAACTGGCTCTGTTATCAACAAATGACATACCAGTAGAATGCAGTGCTCTCTACTGGTATTAAGGTAATAAATAAAAAATTCCCTTCTCACCCACCGCGGGTGGTTCTTATCCTCTGAGCTCGGGTCCTCTACCAGAGGCCTGGGAGCTTGAGGGTTCTGCGCAGTATCTTTGCTG